>JAULLG010116299.1:0-13133 GCA_035668355.1 Sarracenia leucophylla
CTTTAATTAAATATTTATTAAAACGGGTCACACCGTTACGTGGATTGTCCAAGACCAGCTAGTATAACGATGTGCTACAACTGTGCCAATGGATTGTCCCACTCCAATGCGATTTTGAGCCTAACTGTATATTTTGTCAGAACCTTTGACCCGATCTTCCGCGCTTCATACACCATGTCAAATACTGGACAGAAAATACGGATTTTGCATTTATTAATCATACATACAATAAATATGAAACTATAAATGCAAAAACATCTCAATTATTTTCTCATTAATATGCTAGGGATCAACGGTAAAAATACATAAAAGCATGGCTTGTAAGTATACATCCTAACACTCCTAGGGTCAGTGTGTCATGAAGATGGAACTGAAGAAGCTAGTGTAGAAAGTGGCCTCGATTAATGTAATCCCATAGAAAAGGATCGACTTCCTCTTAACTTTCTCTTCTTTGACTACTGCCTAGAAGACTATGTAACAATAGCTGATGCTGGTGGCCATCCATTTCCACCCCTTCTATCCTCTACTAAATCATTCTCTATAGTGATGGAAGTCTCGACCAGGTCAGTATAGATCCTTAACCTCAGTACCATAACTTTATTCTGAATGGTGAGGTGCAGACCCTTCTCAATGTGTCGGGTTCTCAACTCTTTAGTGTAGACCATCAGTGGTGCAAAAACTTACCAATGTTGCCTTATACTGAATGACAAACATCGAGCCTTGGGTGGGGGCTATGAATTACTCATGATACCCAGCCTTCAAAGATTTCAGAAAGTAATTCTCTCGGAATGCCTAATAGAATGAATCACATGTGTCATCAACAATGTTCCTTGTAAATTCCCACCACTCGCCAGCACTGCCACATAGATGAAAAGTGCCTAATTTCAGCTTAACTTCACTCTCTGATTTACCCAAAGTGTCAAAGATCCAGTTGATCATTTTCAACCATGACACGGTGACCTTAGGATATGGCTCGCCAATGAAAAATAGGGGATCTAGTCTCTGGAAGTCCCTCATCGCCATTGTCACTCTTGGCTCGGGGGTTTGCGCTTTTCCCTCGTCACTGTAGCTAAAGTTCTGAATGTAATAAGCATTTCCTCGAAGATACGCATTCCATTTAAAGGCATCTGCAGAGTCTTGTTCTCTGTCTCAAGCACATCACTAGTTGTACGACCTCAACCATGACCTCCCTCTCATCTTTGTGACATATGATAACTACAATAAAGAAGGACAAAGAAAACTACAAGTCAAGAATAGCTAAACATCACAACCTCATCACTCGAGATAAGTCAACCAACATCTCAAGAACAAATAGGGCAAAGAACAGCATGCTAGTACAAAACAACAATAGCATGACACCACAAAACCACATACCAAGGAGGCTCCTTGGAGTGATATCTAAATCCGAACAACTCACTTGGATTTCCAAGTAGAATAAGTGTTAGCTAGGCGCCTTTCTAAATTGAATCCCAAACCAGTAAACCAGTAAGTTAAAGCAAAAAATATCATCATCAAAGTCCAGCCTCTTTGCCCAGATAGCCAAGTATCATGCAAAAGTAAGTTGCATCGCATAATAGGAATACAAGCATACTAAATACCTGAATGCAACAAACAAGTCATCTCTCACGGTGTGGCACAGGCCTTCCCATGGTTCCAAGCCATGTTTAGATACTAAGTTGTCACATCGTAACCTTGGATAATATTCTAATCTCACCTATAAGAACGTATGAATCGGAAAGAGAACCAGAACTCAACTAAACCAGTCAAGAGCCACTAAGGCGACTTTCAACATACGCTCAAGAAAAAGTTTGTTATTTATCAAATTAAAAACTTCAGTTTTGAGGTTTTCACTTCAGATTCAAATGGACCAAAAACCCTCTATGTTAGTCCCCAAATCATGCACAAAACCATTTTTGAAAAACATGTTTTATTAACAAAACGTGGGAACGATTAGAACAGAGACCGCTCAAGCGGTTCCACATCCACTCGAGCAGATAGTGTGAAACTGCAACTTTCATAAAAAATCCTACAACAAGATTTTAATTTAAAACCATGTTTTATCATCTTTAAAAGCTACGCAACACATAGTTAGAATGATTCAGGCTCATGATGAAGTATGTAAATTAGATATCTCAAGGTTTCTCTTTCAAGTAAAAAAAAATGATGAATTTGTCAAGTGTTGAGAAGGATTTAAATGTTTACCTTTGGGATCATAATTTCAGACATAGACACAGACATGCACACACACACACACACACACACACACACACACACACACACATATATATATATATAAAGCCAAGCCATTTTAACCACTTCTATACATACATCTATAATTAGGCGAAAACATTTCCCAAACCAACAACAGAAATTAACACTTTATAACTCAAGAGTAGTATTGTCAATGAAGATAAACAGTCAAAACTCTCTTATCCAAATCCTCACCAAATGCATACATTAAACGTAAATGGCCGTATGGCCTTACAATATCCAACAAATCAAGGTCTAGTATAAAAATTAATACTTAGATCCAATGTCTCAAAAGATAAACTATAACTAATCAGTTATAACTAGAAAAGTGTATCCATATGCAAAGTCCACTACGTCCCGAATCGAGAGTGATAAGGGAAGTATCAAAAGTCCATCTAGGCTTCAATAGCTCATTTACTGATATCACCTAAAATATTGTTATAAAATAACACATGAATCATAGTTGGTAGAATAAATGATAATCTATGAATGCAAGGATGTTATGCGAGGATGGTTATGCCACGATTATAATATAAATTAACTTTACTAAAAAAACATGTTTTCTTATTCATAAAATACCATGTGTAACCAATTTAATTAAATGAATACTTAGCATCATTTCCATACCACATCCGACCTCTACTAAGACTATCTAGAATTTCCCAGAAGAAATCCATATTTGCACACGTACATCCATAACACTAGAGTTCCAAGGTTCTCTTGGAACCACGACAACTTCAGCCCAACTTACAGACTATAACCAAAGGGATGGATCACCCGAAGGTTCTTACTGAACCTTAATCATTTTGCCCAACTTACGGACTAAAATCGAGGGGATGGCCCCTCTGTTGGTTCGTGATGAACCGCAACAACGACCACCAAACTTGTAATGTTGTGAACTATTTCAATTTGGAATCTTTATTAAATCGGTTCATGAACCTTAACTCATTTTTCTTAAACCAGTAAAAAGTTCAGAGGAGATTCAAAACTTCATCTTGATTCATGTTCGCATAATACAACCGTTTTTTTGAAACATTGGGAATATTATTTCGGGGATCAAGTTAAGTTTACTAACATTCAGATTGAGAATCGTCCTTTATTTTTAAAATTTTGATCCGGGCATAGCAGTTGAGTCATCTTAAGCAGACCTAGGGTCACTCGAGAAGTCTATGGCGGTTTGGGTTATAAAGCTACGGGTCGTGGCATTATTTGGTAATAAAATATTTCCTTTTTCTCTCAAGATTTGGAGCTCAGCTAAAAGGAAAAGCTAGGGCTTAAGGAGGACCACCTTGCTAGGTCTCTAGGCCATGTTTGGTAAGAATTCCAAGGCATTAACTTGTGAATCATTGTTTTCCATTGTATTATCTACGTATCCACTGAACCAATTTGTGATCTCTGTTGTGATGAGAGTTCAAATGGGGATGGTTCTTGTCATGGACTTTTCTTCATTTTCAGGCTTGATTTAATTATTTGCTTGTTTTGTTGTTGTTTCAAGCTTCATTGCCAAAACCTGCCTAGTCAGAAAAATATAATAAAAAATAATATTAAATACTATCTCGGGGCTAACCTAGTGTAAATGGTAGATTTAATCGTCACTTTTGAGTGACGATCACACCCCCCAACTTACACTTTGCTAGTCCTCATGCAAAGACAACAATAAACACTAAACAGAAACATTAATACTAATCCAAACATAAAAAAAACTAACTATCCGCACAAGGTTCTTACATGTATCTTGAAAATTTTAAAGATGAAACTCTGAATATTCACACCCCCGACTTTTAAACAAAAAAATCTTTACGCTGTAAAATTTTCCTGATAACTCTATAGACCGTGCACCTGGTGTGTGTGTGTGTGTGTGTGTGAACTCAATTAATTATCAATATGCATACTTCTTAATCAATCAAGGTTGAATAGTTAAAGTAACCAGATCTTGACTTTAAATTTCACCGATTGTTCACTCAGAACAAATCTCTCAGAAACAATCTATAATGTATATCTCTCAAGGTATGTGGCAGAGATGATAAATAGAAAAGCAAATTTTCGCACTTACCTTTGATGCTGAAGAATGCAGCCTCAAAAAAAAATTGACTCAGAATCTCGTTATTAGCACACTAATTATTATGAACAAATTTTGTTAGCATATTCAATTCACATAATCTTTTTGGATCAATCAGAACTTTATTTTTGGTCGTAATGTCAGGTGGAAAGCTTTTTATAGACATGGGTCAACTGTATAGCACTATCTGAATTAATGATTACTACCAAAGATATCAAGCACTGAGCATGCTGAACCACTAGTTATAGTGTGGTGTAATCATATCACCATCACTGTGCCAAATACTCAATAAAAATTACAATGTGGTGTCGTTACCTCACCATCACTGTATCATAGTATTAATAAGGCTTTGCAATGTGGTGTCCTTACCTCACCATCATTACTTGCGGCACATCAGAGTTGTTCTTTGCCTTTATTTTTTATTGATTACATGGCCGCACAAGTGCTTTTCTTGAATTATTTGCGGTATTTCAAAATCATGTCCTTGCTCTTCCATTTTTCCTTAATTATTGGCCCGATATCTTTTCCAGTTACACAAAATTCAAATAAGCACCATTGGTTGTTATTTGGGTACCGAAAAAAAAAGGATACTTTTTGCATATGAAGCTCAAAATGGGGGGACTAGGGATGATGTTTTGACAACGGAACGAACAAGCTTAAAAATACAAAAATGGGTTAACATCCTTTTCCAAAATTTAATGCAATTTTTCAGAAATACAATTATAAAGCGTATTCCCAATTTTTCAGTCAAAATAAAGATAACAAGATTCACAACGAATATGGTTGAAGACAAGAATATCATTTACAATTAAATGTATAAATTCCCTCAGAATGAGAAGTTAAGTCTCAAAAGCTCACTAAGGGTTAAGTCTCCACCATTTCTATATTTCTAATCATTCTTGCTATCAATTTTCATTAGCATGCAAATATTCAATTAATCGAGTGTATAAAAATACAAGGTGGCACAATTTTGATTATTATCAATCGAAATTCTGTAACTTAAAAATTAATCCTTATTTTTCTCATCGGGAATATTTAACTCAAAATTTTATTCGTAACTTTTTCAAACTTACATGTAATTATCGAGAAATTTTCAAAATTGCTACTGAACAGAATATTAGTGATCTAATTCTACCCCAACTTAAAATTTCCAATGTCCCCATTGGACAAAAGATATTAATGAAGTATAAGGAAGAAGAAATTTTACATGTGTAGCAGCATGATAGATGTGTAATACCATCAGAATTTTTCAATTAAAATCAAAGACATTTTCTGTTAGTATGAACAATTAAATATGATGACAAGAAATTAAAGGAGAAAAAATAATATAAAGGAGGTAATGCTGATGTTTTATTAATAATTTTGCAATTGTAGATACATCTGAAAATAATTTCTCCTAAATATGAGAGAAAAAAACAATAAAAATAAAACAAATACATAAAAAGAACTAAAGAAAAACAATAATGTGGCAGGTTATGGGAAGTTATCTATTTGGCAGCGGCAATGGAAGGTGGGGGGTTTTGTTGGGTAGAGGGAACGGTATGAGGAGGGTAAGGCTGGTGGCGGTTGTTGAGCAGGGGTGTTGTGAATGGATTTTGGTGGTAATTGGGAGGGTATTTGGTAGGTGAGGGACAGTGGTGATGGTGAAGAGGGTTTTGTGAGGGATAGGTGGGTTGGTGTTATGCGTGGGTGTTGGTCTATGAAAAGTGTGTGACGACTTGATATGGGGTGTGAGGTGGTGTGACCAAGGTTTGGATCCGGTCAAGAAAGAGTTTCCGGCGGTGGGCGTTGGTCGAGGGGGTCAGAGGGTTGTGTGGGATGGCACGATGGTGAATGCGGGGTCAAGTTTGGTTTTAGCATAGTAAAAGGTAGGTTTATGTTGTGTAGGTATAGTAAAGGGTACGTTTCTAGGGTGGGTGTTGGTTGGCACTCAAAGTGATGATTTAGACCCGTTAATTTACACTAAGTTAGTCCCGATATGATTTTCTAATATGTGTTTTTGTAGTATTTTGTGTACAAGACATGTATTGGATGAGTAATGCAAAGCAGCGACAAAACAACCATTTTAATAGTAAAGATGATGCAACTGAACTAAGACAAACAAAAATGGCACAAACCGTCGGGACGCTACAAGGCAACTGTCCGAACGCTCAACCATCACGACGCCACCATGCCGACAATCCCGACACTATCTGTCATAGCGCCCAAGAAATTTTTGTCCCGACGCTTAATGCCAACCGTCCTGACACTCCGAGCCATTGGTTGACTTGGTGCCCACATTTATTACGTCCAGACGCCCGGCGCAAACCGTCCAGATGCTCCGCCCCCAATTGCTAATCTGATGCAGTGATAACACTATAAATAGGGGCTTATACCTCCTTCAAAATATCTCATCTAATATCCAATCTCGGATCAATCCCTTAGTTCTCTCATTTAACTCTCTTGCCCCGGCCAAGTCACCTCTGGAAGGTCCGAGCCTCGGCGAGAAGCTGTCGATGACGATTGACATCAACTTGACAACGGATTCCTACCCGACCATTAGTGGCTAAGTCCTTGCCTTTGCCTTGGGTGATCATAAATCCGAACATGGTAAAATAGGAGTAGAGTAATTCTGTATTTTATTTATCCATTGTAATCAAATTCTTATGCAATAACTATTTTAAATCCATCTTTTGTGTATTTTATAATTAATTTAATTCCCATTTAAGTTTTCTGTGATTGTATTAAATGAGTGTTATATAACAATGCTTATTATTCGAATACGCAAATTTAAGATAAGTTATTCCATGGATAAGACGAAACGTGCTCCAGATGGGCCATGCTAGAATCTTGGAATGTCTATGCCATATTTGTGATTCAGGATTTTGAAAGCAGAACTTGAGATATTTGATGTTCTGGATAGAATATGCCTTGTTTAAATTGAAAACTATTTTTCTTGATATCCATATCCGTCTTGTCACGATACAATTTAATCTGATTCAAAGCCGGATAAAATAGGAATTATATCGACACTAGAAAACAAAGTGATGGTGGATTCTGAACCTGAGGTGGAACTTTTCTTATTAATTAATTAAATTCTTTTTTGATTATTTATTTACCTTTTATTGCTAAAAATCACTATTCCAAAATCTAAGATTTACTCATTTTCATTATTGATTAAATAATTTAAACAAATTACTGTTTCTTAACGAAAAATAGCTCTTTTCCTCGTGGGATCGACCATGGACTTACTGCTATCTATCAAATAGTAGTAGATCTTTGTAAAATAAATAAAATAAACTAATGTATGCATGATTAACGACTAAGCGACCGGTAACACCAGTATTTGGCGCCGTTGCGGGGGAAAAGACACCTATCTTGTTTTGGGAAATTTTTGTTCAAATTATTTGATTTGTTTTTATTTTTTCCCGATTTTTCAAAATTTTTAATTTTCTGCTAGAACAGAGAATTTTAAATTCTGGAACCCGTGTCGTCCGAACACTATCCTTAGACGTCCGGACGCTAAACTACATATACCGTTCGGATGCTATTCCCGTTTCGTCTGGATGCTAAAAAAAATATTTTGTTTCTTGCTTATTTGAATACTTATATTGTATGCTTAGTCACCACTCTTTACTTTACGACTTAACACCTTTTCATCCTGAAATAGAGAGAACCTTTCGAGCAAACCTTCACTCGAACCCTTTCCCCAGATCTCCTGCACTTCTTCATACACCCACCATAGCCGACGGAAAAAACCCTCCAGTTATTCCACTTGTGAACCAACAAAATGATCAGGCTAACCAGGCTGATCAACAGCTGAAAGCGCTAATGGAATATTACATTCCAACAGCTTACGAGTCTGTAACTTGCCTAGTACTACCCAACACCGGGGTTGGTAATTATGAGAATAGACCTAAACTCTTATAATTACTACCCCTCCTTCCACGGGCTTAGTAATGAGGATCCATATAATCACATAGATGAATTCGTAGAGATCATCAACACCATGAGACTCAACAACTTTACTGAGGAAACCTTATATATGAAATTGTTCCCGTTCTCCCTTCATGGCAAAGCCAAACATTGGCTTACATCCCTGGAACCGAACGCGATAACTACATGGGCTAAATGTCAGCAAGAATTCCTCTAGAAGTTCTTACCAATCGGTAAGACAAATCAGATTCGGCGAGCTATAACTAGCTTCACCCAACAAGAGGGCGAAACTTTCCATGAAACATGGGAGCATCTCAAGGATATTATTAGGAGTTATCCCCATCATCAAGTCCCAAAGTGGCAACTAGTGCAGAACGTCTATGAAGGTCTGTTGCCCCAACTTCGTCAGTACGTTGAAGCTTCTTGTGACGGTGCATTCATGATGAACAACGAGACAGAGGCATGGTCCCACCTTGAGAAATTGAGAGAGAGCTCACAACATCAAGCCTTAGTCTCACACACAGACAGGACTGTATCCCAGAAAAGTCAAGGGCTTTACGAGGTTAACCCGAACGTTGACCTTACTGCCCAAGTAAAGTCCCTCACTTAGAAGTTAGACATGTTGTTGACCACCGATCTTCCTGTAGCTCGGCCACCACCCTCAAACCCCCAAGAAGTATGTGCAATGTGCACTAACCCATCACACTTTGTCACCGAATGTACAGTAGCTGGCCAATTTCCCGACTTCATTCAGGAGCAAGTCCTCGATGCTCAAGGATTTCCCCAACCAGGCAACACCCCTTACTCAAATACCTATAACCCTGGTTGGAAGTGTTAGAGTCACCGCAGCGGAAGTATTAAAAAAAATTTGATTTTACGATGATGTGACCGTAAAATAAGTATTGTCTCATTTTTCATGAAAAAGGTTAAAGAGATATCGAGTATAGTGTAAAATATACCATACATAACTTTGTAGATAAGTTTCAAGTTTTCCACGTATTAATTGGAGACCACCAAGTGATCTTCTCACGTACAACCCTGCGCATGTCTCGACTCTAGCGTGTGGGCACCAATCCCAATCGAGACTTGTTAGTTTCAACACTTTATCTTCTCTAGGAGTTTTGGAACAAAATTGGACAGAAAAGGGAGAGAGGGGCTGCGGCAATAGGGTACCAAGAGAGTGTGATTTTTCTCTCTTATCTTTGCATATGTATTTTATGCACAAAAATGAAAAGATAAAATTACCTTCCAAATATGTGTGTCATATAATACATATATCAAAATCATATATATAAAATGCCCATATATGGCCGGACACATGGAAGGAGAGAGAGAGAGAGAGAGAGAGAGAAAAAAAAATCTTCTTAATCTTGGTCTCCTTTTAATATATACTGATATATATATATATATCAAAATGGTTCGGGTGTATATATCCTTACCATAACAATAATAGGAGATATACACTTATCAAAACTAAAATGATTTTTCCCACCTTCTAGGGCCATCCATCAAGGGGTATACCGTAACGAGCCACTTTGCCAACAATGCCCCTCAACATTTAATTCAATTCCCCGATTGTTCCGGTGAAAACCGACAATCGAATTAATTTAAATAAACACCGAACCCAACCATAAATAAACCGTGCGTATAAACGGGATACATGAGGGGTCACAAGGAAGTATAGGATTCAGACTAACCATACAAGAAAATCGGATATCCCTAACTCAACCCCCAAGTTAGATCCTTTTTCACACGAACCAAGACTTGTTGCAATAAAGGTCCTGACTGAACTCCCGACCCTAACTCGATTTGTGTCTCGAGTTTCCAATTATCGTTTGCAATGTAGTCTCCCCACGTTTAAGATATGGATTCCTAATAGTTGAATTATGTTACTGATAACCCGGTTCGATAATCCTGTTTTCCTCGCAACCGCACCGCTTAACTTATTGAGTACGCCTGATCAACAGATCAACTTTACAGATTTGGTATAGTCAAACTTCTAAGCTAAGCACAAGAGGGGGAACTACTCAACCTAAGTCGAATGTGGTTTCTATCAGTTGATTATCAACCATCGATCGAATAACTACAGTACCCAACCCACCGGCCATATTGCTTTTAATATCGAAATCTCAGTCATTGGTGACTCAAAGTGTTGCGCATTATCCGAACATGATTCGATCAATTACATCGGGACTAAGAGTACATGCAATACATGATAATATATGATCTTGACCAATTCATATAGTTAGTATAGAATTGATCATCCTAATGATCCTACTCAATACACTCCTAATGTACTAACACATTGAGCTCGAACATCAAATTCCAGGACCGAAATTTGAGCCGTTCCACCTTGCCAAGACCGGCTACTATAACGATGTGCAACAACTGTACCAATGGATTGTCCGGGTCCATTACGATTGTGAGCCCAATTGTATATTTCTTAGAACCTTTGACACGATCTTTTCCGCTTCATGCACCGAGTCACATACTGGACAAAATATCCATACTTTGCATTCACACATTATACATACAATAAATGTGAAACAATCATTGCAAAACATCTCAATTTTTTTATCATTAATATTCCAGGGATCCAATATAATTAAATACATAAAAGCATGGCTTTTAAGTATATTATCCTAACAATCTCCCACTTATACTCAAAGCCACGCAGGTACACATCTAACACCTAACCCTTCTACATGGTTGTCAAAGACTTTCTGAGACAAGGCTTTTGTAAAAGGATCAGCTAGGTTCTCCGCATATACTATTCTGGAAACGACCGCGTCTCCACGCTACACTATCTCTTGGATGAGATGATACTTCCTCTCAATGTGCTTCCCCTTTTTGTGAATATAGGTTAGTTTGCAATTGCTCCACTATTATCACAATAGAGTACAATGGGTGACTGCACAGAAGGTACCACGTTCAAGTCCTGTAAGAAGTTCATGAGAAATCATCCTCCTTAGATGCATTTGAACCTGTAGCATATTTATCCTCCATGATAGAGTCAACAATACAAGACTGTTTAACGCTCCTTCAACTGATGGCTCCTCCTCATAAGGTAAACACATAGCCCGAGGTGCACCTCCTAGAATCTCTATCTACCTAGAAATCAGAGTCAGTGTACCCAAAGTGTACAAGAAAAGATTTCTGGTACATCAACATATACTCCTTAGTCCTTTTCATGTACTTGAGTATATTCTTGATCACAGACCAATGTTCTTCCCCTGGAATAGATTGATATCTGCTAACCATACCAACAATATAACGGATATCGGGTCTAGTGTCGAGCATGGCATACATGAGACTCCCTACTGCCGAAGCATAAGGGATACCTCTCCTCCTCTCTATCTTCTGGGATGTTCTAGGACACTGATCCCTAGATAGAGTAATTCCATGTCTAAAAGGAAGAAAACCTTTCTTGGAATTTTCCATGCCAAAATGAGCAATAATCAAGTCAATGTAACTGATCTAGGATAAGCCTAACATCCGGCGTGATCGATCTTGTAAGAGATTGATCCCAAGGATTTGGCCTGCTTGTCCCACATCGTGGCCCGTTTACAAGTTAATTTGGCATGAATGACTTGGGAGAAGCAGACCAATTCCTTGGGATCAACCTTTTAGAAGATCGATCACGTAGGATGTTGGACTTATCCCAGGCCCATTACATTTACTTGATTATTGCTCGTTTTGGCATGGAAAATTCTAAGAATGGTTTTCTTCCTTTCAGACATGGAATTACTTTATCTGGGGATCAGTGTCGTAGATCATCCCAGAAGATAGAGAGAATGAGAGGTATCCCTTATGCTTCTGTAGTATGTAGTCTCACGTATGTCATGCTATGTAGTAAACCCAATATTTGTTATGTCGTGAGCATGGTAAACAGATATCAGTCTAATCTAGCTAGGTGAACAACATTGGACTACAGTTAAGAATATACTCAAGTACCTTGAGTACGGTGTATATATTGGTGTGCTAGGCTGATAGTCTTGTACCCTTAGGATACACTAACTCTGATTTCCATGCTGATAGATTTTTTAGGAGGTCCACCTCGAGCTAGTATTTACCTTGAGAGGAGGAGCCATCAGTTAGAGGAGCGTCAAGAAGTCTTACATTGCTGACTCAACCATGGGGGCGGAATATGTTTTAGCTTCAATTGCGGCTAAGGATCATCAAGTAGCGTCAAGCAGTCTTACATTGCTGACTTAACCACGGGGGCGAATATGTTACACCTTCAATTGCAGCTAAGGAGGCAGTTTGGCTCAAGAACTTCTTACTGGACTTAGACGTGGTACCTTCCATGCGGTCGCCCATTGTACTCTATTCTGATAACAGTGGAGCGGTTGCAAACTCGAAGCAACCTAGAGTTCACAAAAATGGGAAACACATAGAGAGGAAGTATCATCTCATCCGGGAGATAGTGCAGCTGAGAGATGTGGTCGTTTCCGAGATAGCATTTGTGGAGAACCTAGCGGATCATTTTATAAAGGCATTGTCTCAGAAGGTCTTGGATAACCATGTAGAAGGGTTAGGTGTTAGATGTCTGCCTGCATGGCTTTGAGTATAAGTGGGAGATTGTTAGGATAGTATACTTAAAAGCCATTCTTTTATGTATTTTATTATCTGAGATCCCTGAAATATTAATGAGAAACAATTAAGATGTATTGGTGTAAGCTTTCCACCACTGAAGAAGGTTTTGCTTAGTCGTTAATCGTAGGTGGACTACAGTTTATTTTATTTATTTTACCAAGATTCACTACAAACCGGGTAGCAAGTAGTAGGTCCAGGGTCGATCCTATAGGGAAAATGAGTTACTTTGTTTAAGTAAAGATTTAAACTATTTAATTTGGAAAATGGAGTAAATCTTGGATTTGGTTGGAAAATATTCTTAGCAAGTAAAAGT
>JAULLG010117399.1:0-13117 GCA_035668355.1 Sarracenia leucophylla
GCCGCGTTGTGTTTCTTTGCTATCTTTTTCATTCTGCTCCTTTTGCTTTCGCTAAATTATACGAGCAAAACTCCCTTTTCTATACGCTCTCAAGAGGCGGCCCTAAATCCGGGGTCCACTTCTCAGACGCAGAGCGGGCCGACTAGATTTGCTCGACAAGATTACTTCCCGCAAGGGTGGGAGATCTGTGTTGCGGAATTTCTTGAGGTGTTCCATAGATATGGATACATCTATAAGCCGCTGTCCGGTGGCTCCTGGTACTCGGCTAACGATAAGTGGAGGCTGCCGGACTCGGAGATTCTCAAAGCGATCGCGTGCGCGCATCCAAAATTCTTTATAGGATGCAGGGCTGGTAAAGCCACGCGCTTTGCCGTCCTGGACATAGACGATAAAAGCCGTTATCACAACAAACAAGCTCTTGAGAAGTTGCTACATGTCCTGTCTCAAGCCGGTCTTCCGAAATCATCTTTGTACAGATCGAGCTACAGCGGCGGCTGGCATCTGTATATATTCTTCGACGAACCTATTCACAGCGCCGATCTCAGGCGCCAGCTCGTCAAACTTTTGACACTGAACGACTTCCATATAGCCAAAGGCCAGCTCGAGATTTTCCCTCATCCCGGTGGTGAGGGATCGCTGGGGCTAGGGCTGCGCCTGCCACTGCAACCCGGCTTCGCCTGGCTAGACAAGAAAACCCTGGAAGTCGAACACGAGCGCGCCGAGCTGAGTCCGACGCAAGCCTTAGAGTTGTTCGTAGACGTATTGGGCGGCGATGCTAATCCTTATGCCGCTTTCCGGCAGCTCAAGTCGTACCTCCAGGAGCTTGAGTCA
The DNA here is from genome assembly GCA_035668355.1 of Sarracenia leucophylla. Taxonomy (NCBI): domain Eukaryota; kingdom Viridiplantae; phylum Streptophyta; class Magnoliopsida; order Ericales; family Sarraceniaceae; genus Sarracenia; species Sarracenia leucophylla. The sequence goes on from JAULLG010117399.1 coordinate 832, forward strand.
CGCAAGACGGCCGCTCTTACTCACGGTCTTGGCGCCGCCGGCAGTAACGTCGTTCCGATCAGAAGGACAAAGAAGACACTCCAGCCGGGCGAGTTCATTGACTTTGTTCGTGCTGTCTTTCACCGGTTGCCACCGGGCATCATCGTGGACAACTGGTACAAGGGCAGGCTCTATCATCTCAACGGCCTGACCGGTCCGTCCCAACGAGCCGAGGCTATAGAGTGTGTGGGTCATTATCTCTTTTACGGAGATCCCAGCCGCGACCTGCCCGCGATGGGCTATGGCTATGAGCAGGAGAGGGAATGGGCCGTCCATCAGTTCCTGGAAGCCCACAATAACGGGCAGAGCAAGGACATCAACCGGGGCCGCGCTGACGCCTTCGCCCAGGTCGAGAGAGCGACGCACTGGCGGCCAGCGCATAAGAAGGGCACTGAGCCGGTCAAGTATGCTCCGGAGCGACCGATCTCCTGGATACGGGAGAACGCCAACCGTAAGACGGACGCGCGTAAGCGCATTACCGAGGCATTGGAGGGCGTTAAAAAGCTTCAGCGGTCATTTACTACCGTGGATTTGCAGGAAGCGGCCGGATGCTCCAGAAGAACGCTCTACGACCATGCCGATATCTGGCGCCAGGACTATGAGGACTTAGCTGCCGGCTTCTTTGCAATCTGTACCGACGAATATAACGTTGTGGTGGGGGGAGGTTCTACTCAAACCTCACCCCCTACACCATCTGATGAAAAAATTACGCCGCCGGGGCTCTTGGCTGCTCGTCGGATAGCCTATGAGATATCCATGCGTGGTGAAAGGGGTAGCCGTCAAGCTCAGAAGGAGGCTGCGCAGTCACAGGAGGCGATAGAAACGAAGTGGTTGGATGATGTGACCCGGCTCACTGAAAACGAGCCTTCTATGTTATCCATTCAGGAGCTTAAAGCTTTGCTGACCGTTCTGGTGGCATATCTGTCCATGGCACCGAACGAAGAGTGCCAGACGTTTGTCCAGGGATATATCAATCAGATAAGAAGTCAGCTCTCAAAGGCTGCTGAGAAGCCGCTTTTCGTTGTTCGCCCACCGTAAGCTTGGATCGGGTATGCAAAACGCTCTTGCATCACAATCGAACTTTGATACAATTTACGCTTTGGCGGTGGTGGTATATATGGTGGCAATCGATCCCACCAGGTGCAAAAACTTTCCGGAGGTGTCAAACTAAAAGATCTTCCACGAACCCGGTTCACTTGCTTCGCATCAAGCTGCCGAGTCAATAATTTTACAGTCGGATCTAGTTGCAGCCTTTGATGATGCAACCGAAGAAGATCCGGCATTTTTATTTTTAGCGATAAAAATTCAAAAAGACCAATACACCCTAACCTGCTGTCTTGCAGGAAGGGTGTCAATCAAAACCAACCAGAGCTAATCTGGTTTATGTCGAAAAATTTTTCGCAAGCCGTATCGGCTACGGCACGACTCAAACTACTTGCGGTCCAGTCAGCAATGACTGCACGCCATCTCCGTTCCTTCGCCGGATCGGCCTTTGGCATACGTGTTCCTCTTCAGTTGTACGAGCTATGCAGCGGCGCTTCTGCGTGGCGTCGAGCCATCTGCACCGTTGTCTCGTTTAGCAAACCATGCCAGCGAAGTTTTTGGAACCACGGGTATTACCGGACGCACACGCCTGGTAGTACGAGTTTTGATTTTTTGGATCTGTTGCCGACTTGCCGGCTTGATAATACCTTTCCCACAGAACTGTTCTTTGATATTGCGATGCTGAATATTGCTGCGCAGATACAAATTGGCATGAAGAGATGGCCAGTGAGTTCAAGATAAGAAATAGACTCAGCCAAAACTTCATATACAGCCCCAGAATAACACCATGCAAGTGTTATACACATGCTATCGGTTTTTAAATCTCAACACAGCCTAAGCCTGCCACTCAAACCGACAATCAACCGCTGTTTTGGCATCGTTCAGAACCGAGCGTTGCTCAAGCGGGAGGGCGTGGTCTGCGATTTGCCGACAACCAATTCAAGTCTTTTTTCATTTGCAATTAATGTGGTCCTGCCAATTACCATTGCAGTCCCAAGCGGATGATTGCAGTCTCAATTGCAAATAATGTGGTCCCGATGGTCGGATAGTTGCAGTTAATTCGGTCCGACAATTTCGCTGATTGCAGTTCCGGCTCGTTTCGATTGCAGTCCGCTACACCTACTAATGCTACGGTTTTTTGCTGCCAGTATTATTCTGGAGAATGGTGAGAGCTTCCATTTTATATACGTCATTCGTTCCAAGTTGACTTATTGCAGCAAGAGCAGCCATAGCCTTGCGTTTTGAAGAGTTGGACAATGGCAGGTCCGAGTCCATCAGGACGCGAGCCGCAGCCAGTCGAACTCTCTCGTTTGGCTCATTCATTGCCAGTTCAAGTTGTGTAAGTCCGGGATCATTAGCGTCGGTGATACTGTGACCTTTGTAAGCGTTGAAGATAGCCTGTACTGTCGCTTCCGAATTGGTACCGTCGGCGAGACCAGCCTTGACCTGATCTGCTCGCTGTACCGAAGTGGCGTTCTGATCCGGCTGGGTGGCAGTCCACATGTCGCTTGTAGCATGCGTATAGGTATTGATCATATCCTGCGCAGCCTTGGCGGTCTCTGGCTTGACGTTACCAGTTTTGCTCTCGTCGACAAGAGCTTGCAGAATTGGCATTACTCTGCGATCGCCATACTTCTGAAGATCTTTGATCATTTGTTCTTGGAATTTGCCATCCTGCGCACCCTTCAATCGAGTTGTTTCGAGTTTGAGTGCCTGAGAAGTGACTCTAGCCAACTCTTCTCGCGGAACGGCATAACCATTCTTGTCAGGCGTAGCCAGTGATTCCCATCCGGACAGGAGAGCCCTGCGAGCTTCGGGACTGACCTCTTTATTGACGGTGAGTCCGTCTTTGATAACCTTTTTGATCACATCCCTGCTTTCCACATTGGAGTTAGCAAGGTCTTTTAGAGCATTTGCAGCACGTACCTTCCAATCGGGTTGAGCAATTTGATGGTAGTGATTCGAGTTGTAATAACCTTGCACAGATCCAGCTGCAACACCGGATTCAGAACCCATCACAGATCCGGCTTGAGTGGCGATATAGTAAAGAGCCAACTTGGCCTTATTGCCCATGTCTCCGCCTTTGTGAGCCATGTCCACCAGCGCTTGATATTGGGCCTCGCGATTTTTGTTGATTCTTTCAAAGCCGACCTTTTCGCTGGCATTGATTGTATCTTCGCCGTGAAATCTTCGGTACCACCAGCCGTTTTCATTGTCCACAGCACTCTTGGCTGCATTCATGAAGTTACCCTGGTCAAGTAATGGAAAATTGTTGTTCATCCATGCTCTGGCTTGGTCATGGTCGAACGTTTCCAGATACGGATAATCTTTGCCAAAGCCAATTATGTCTGCACGAGTATCCTCGTACATTCTCTTCCATTCTTGTGAGCTCGGCTCCAAGCGAACTTGCGTGAATTGCACGTCTCTCAGTTGTGATGCAACTGTTGGATCAGTCTCTTTGTCGACCAGGTCATTGACGACGTTGCGGAGCATCGGATCGTTGAGTTTTTCCAGGGCGCGGATGGCAGCCATTCTCACTTTCGCATCTGTCTCGCCGGCTGCAATTTCCCTGACACCAACAAGCGGCGACGGACCACTCTCTAAGGTTTTTTGCGTATCTGGGAGCTTCAAAGACTCTTGAGCAGTCACATGCGATCTGATGATATCGAGGCTTTCGCGACTACCTGAGGCAGCTAATGAATCAATCGCGGCAGCACGAAGCGATGGATAGAAAGTTGCATATTTGTCATTTTGGCTTGAATTGTCCAGCATCCCTTTCAGCACGTACTGTAGGTCTTGCTTGGTTTTCACTGGACCTTCTCTGAGCAGTGGTTCTAGTTTTTCAAGCAGCTTCACAGTATTTGCTTCTTCAGGCAAACTATTAGGAAGTTTGACCAGGTCGACCGAGTCTTTTCTCAGTTTGTTTGCCAGCGCTGGATCTTCTTTCTGAAGTTGTGCCATGCGATCAGGCATCATTGCATCAATTACTTTGGTGGACAACGCGATATCAGTTGGGCTGAATGACGAAACAATCGCCTTGGTGATTTCCATTTGAGCCTTTGGATCGTCACCAGTGATCAGAGCCAAAGATTGAGCCGCATCCAAGCGGGTTTGTCTTGCTAGATCGGCAAGCGCAGGTGGCTTGTCCGGGATCGGAGTTTGCATTTCTTTTTGCAAAAACTCTTGATACTTCTTCGCGACTTCTCCAGGCGTCGATCGATTTTGCTCGAGCGTTGTATTGCTTCCGCTGAGAACATCTTTGCGACCACTGCCAGGTTGATCGGGATTGCCATCGAGCAAATTGCGAGCAATAGCTCTAGTCTCCTGGTCAGGCGAATTTGTTGCTTTGTCGAGTTGCGCTTTATCTCTCAATCCATGCAACAACGCTGCTGACAAAGCTCTTACATCAGGATCTTTGTCGGTGCGAGCGGTTGTTTCCAGTTGCTTGAGAAGGGCCTCGGAATCCAAACCATGGGCTTTGCCAATAGCTCTGTCCTGACCGACTTTGGATGTATCAGCTTGAGGCTGGCTTTCTTGGTATCTGACACCATCTATGATGGCAGCCATACGTGGGCCGTTTGCATCTGCAAGAGCCGACAGCTTATCTTCGCGAGTAGCATTCGGATCACGAAGAACGTTTTCTAGAACGCCACCATATTGTTGGTGCGTCAGTGCACCGATACGGGTAAGCACTTCACCAGTAACGATACCACGATTGCCAATGTTCTCTTTCTGCAGATCGGTTTTCAGATCACGGACAACTTCAGCGGAACTGATTGATTGATCTACGGTGTGTGCTTTCACTGTAACTTCTTCAGTCCAGCCGGGGCTTTCGCCTGAACCTTCATGATAGACACCCTTTTTGTATTCTGGAACTTCGTATTTCGCGGTTGCCAGTTCTGGATTGATTTTTCCATCGGCATCTCGTGAGAGATAAAGCAAAGCCACTCGTGATGCAGCGAGAACGTCGGGATTCTTTTCGCTCAAGAATTTTTCAGCTAATTCGGCTTGCTCTTTTGGATAGTCTTTTCGTTTATCAGGATCCAAAAGTTCGTTGAAATTCTTAGCACCGATAGCAGGTTCTGTAAATGATCCTGCATCCGGATCGGCTAGTTCCAACGCCTTCATTTGTTCTGGAGTGAAGACGATCTTGCCGAGCAGTTCCTGGCGGAATTTAGCTTTGTCCGCTTCGGTGGCATCCGGTCCCATAAGCGTTTTGGTTTTATCCATAATCGCTTTGATTTCATCAGTTGTTTCCGGAGTTCGCCCTCTGGTCAGGGTGCTCTCATAACCGTCCACAACTGTGCGCGCCGCTTCCAAAGACTTTTGATCGTTAGGATTGAATGCGCCTTTGCCGGCCAGTTGTAACCCGCGTCCGTCGCCGACTTGTATCATCGCGTCTTGAAGCGGATTGCGTTTTCCCATTTCGGCGATTGAATTATACTGATGTCTTAAATCAGCGATGATCACTGGTGCAAAGCCAAGTTCAGTTGCTTTGAATGCTAACTCAGTGCCTTTGTGAACGTCGGCAACCCAGCCCATTCCCTTTATAGCTTCAGCACCATTGACTGCTTCTCGACCGCGAATGATAGTTTGCATTTTTTCAGCGGAAGTCATTGCGTCCACTGCCTTACCTGCGCGGAACGCGCCCCAGCCGCTGGATGCCAGACCAAGTCCAATGTCTCCCAGGAAGTAAATTCCTCTAGCGTTGTTGACCGTCTTGCCCCAATCGGTATCTCTTGCGCCGGCATTATTAAAGATACCAGCGGCACCAACTAAGGTGCGCACGGCTCCTTTGCCGCCTTCCCATGCCGCTTCTTTAAATCCTAATTTGATCGCTTGCTCTGCGCCAATTGCGGCAAGACGAGCACCTTTGTATGCTGCTGCAACTTCGACGACGCCGGTAGCAGTCATCGCCACGTCCATGGTGATGGTAAGCGCTTTCTCACCGTAGTAACCAAACTGTTGCATGCCTTTAAACGACTCGAGATTCTTGGCCTTGACCATTTCAATCTTGTCGCCATTTCGCACTGGAACGAAATCATCTGCGCCGAGTATTTTCGGCGGAACGCTCATCGATCCTACTCTGTCGATACCAAAAGCGCGGATGTTTTCATACGCATACCATGGTGCTTTCTCTGCGTTGATTTGCTGCGTGACTTTGTATTTGCCTGCGTCTGGACCCTCTTTGATCTGCTCGACTTGAAAGTCATAGCCAATCAAATTCATCTCTTCGACTTTTTCGCCATTTACCGGCTGGTATTTTCCGGATACTAGTTTTGTAAATTCACCATTGGCGTTGATCACTGCCTTTCCATGAGAGACTTCTTGATCTCCGAACATGATCACAGCGTCTGGATTTTCTTGCATTTTTTGCAATTCGCCGACAGCCTGATTTATTTTGTCGCCGTGCTTGTCGAGCCAGTTGCGGAGAACATCAATCTTCTCTTTGTTGGCTGGATCTTCTTGGCGCAAATCTTTTGGCAGATCAAGTTTTACTTCTTTGATCGTTCCGTTCTTGAGAAGATTCTTTGATTCCCAGTCGTTGACCTGGTTATCCGCGATCGTATGTCTTACGCCGGCCTTATCTTCGACAACTATTTTTGCGCCGCGTGGCAATTCGATTGGGAAGTCATCATTATGTGATGCCTTAAAAAGACTCTGCATCGCTTCGACATAGTTGCGTGTGCGAAGACTGAGGTCGACCATTTCTTCGGCGGAATTGCGCCAGGAGACTGGATCATCGCCGGGTTGTTTTTTCCACCCTTCGGGCAAACCATTGTCGGTGATCAGCTTATCCACATTCGTGTCACGCTGCTTGCCGCGCGCTTCAGCAACTGTCTCGTTGGATTTTGCCAACCAATTGTAGGTGGCATCGAGCTTATCAAGTTGAGCATCAGTAGGAAGTTTGCCGGGCTCCAGCTTTAAGTCTAAGGCGAGCCGATCGTCAGCTGCCATACGTTGATATAACCGCGGATCGATGCTTCGGCCTTGAGCATCGGAATCGAGCGCAATTGGAGTTCCGGGCGGAAGAGCTAACAACATCGAGTCTAATTCACGGATGGTTCCGGGAACTGCCTTCTGCAAGAAATTTGTGTATTGCTCGTAGGCTTTTTGAGTGGCTGGTCCGAAAACACCGGCTTCCCGCTCTTTCGCCAGAGCGTCACGATTTGCGGTGGTTTCCTTTTCAATCAGTTCTCGCCGTTGGTCGGGAGGAAGATTCTTCTGCTCATCAGTAAGTTTTACTTCCTGAAAAACAGGCATCAAACTTTTGAGAGTGTCCTGGAGATATTGAGCGCGTTGAAGGTCTTCACCAGTAAGTTTAGGTAAACTCTCAAGTGTAGCTTCAGCAGGCTTATCGCCTTCGGTTTTCTTGACTTCAGTTGGTGGATCGGCTTGAGCACCGGTCTTGGCTTCGACAGATGTTGAACCGGCAGATCCGTCCGTCTTCGGCACTATGACAGCATCACGGTTTGGGTTGATGATACCGTTGTCTTTGGTTGTTGGGTACGCGGCGGCTGCGACATTTGCCCAGGCGTTCTCCGCCGGTGGTGGCGTCACGGCCGGTGCATGCTCTACTTTATTGTCTGTTGGAGGTGGTGTTGGAGTACCCATCTCGTTATCTTCCTGAGAAGTTCAGTTTTCTTCCAATTTAGTCAGAACTTTTGATACTTGTGTGTATCCAAACAAGAACATTTTCGGACAGTTTCCCAAGGTCAATTTCAATTAGTCGTTGCGACTTCGCTGTTTGTATGTAGATGTTTCCGAGAGCCAAAGCGCTTGCGAGTCTGATGGTTTCAGACTCGCAGCACAGAAAATTATTCAGTTCGGGAAGTCGAGGATCGGTCAGTGAGCTAATTCCCAAGCCCTTGCAGCTATTGAAAATGCCCTGGGCTTTTTCCACTTCAGTAAGCGAAGGTGTGTTGAGTTCTCTCAAAGCTTGTGCGCGATACTCCAAGCTGGAGACTTGATCCGCTGTGGTTTTATCCCATAATCCTTGCAGTGAAAACTGCAACTTATTCAAATGCTTCAGTGCAGAAACGCGTAAAGATAGATCTGAATGCTGTTGAACTAAACATGTAAGAACCGCTTCTAGTGCAGGATGCGGATGTTGCTCCAGCAGTTCGAGCAAGCGTGCATGAAATTTTTCATTGCGACTGGACTTTTGACGACGCAACTCCAGAGTGAAAGCGTCGAAGAGAATTGTGGAAAGCTCTCTGCGACTGGGTTTCGTTAAGGACTCCTCATCAGTTTCACTCTCGTCGAAATATTCGCACAGCGCGTCAAGCATCAGCAGACGAACTTCAGGATTTGCATGGATTGAGTAGGCGACTACGCCCGATACCGTGGAGTGCAGATCGGTGCGAAACTTTGCAGTCTTCATTAGTTCGCGTATGACAGTTGCGCCTTTGCTCAGCATCTCAGTCATCTGCACTTGATACGCTGGATAGCCATGGGACATGACCAGATAGCTCAAAAATTGGCGGGCTTCTACACCGAAATCGCTGTCTTCGTGAGCCGCTTCGCAAAGCTGGTCAAACTGAGCGAATGCTTGTGCCGCCATCTCAGCATAGAGAGTTGAGGACTGATCGACTTGAATAACAATCCGCGAATCAATTTCTTTTGGAATAGCTTCTTTTTGTGCCGACTCAAGTTTCTTGAGTGTGGACAGACCAAAGGTTTGCTCGAAGTTCTGGCAGCTCAATAGAACAAAATGTTTCGACACCCAATCGTAGTACGGATGCGGTGAAAACTCGATCAAATCTTCTTCTAGTGAAATTGTTGGAAGAACTTGCATCTTTTTTTCCGAGAAACTCTGCCTAAAGTTTTATACCCTAAATGGCTGAATTCAAAACGGCGCTGGACATCTGTCCGGAAAAAGGTTGGTTTGCCCAAGACAATTGAGACCCAAAGCCAGTTTCGGAATGACAAAAGAAAATCGAGTTGGAAACAACAGAATGTTATTTTCCAACTCGATGAGAGTCTTGGAGCCGCCCAGAGGCACTGTCATTCCACATTGACTCGACCAAACACTCTTCCGTTGGCTGCTTTAGGCAGCTTTCGGGTGAAGGTTTAATGACTCGTTGAACTGCTTAAGAGCCGACTTTTGCTCGTTGCAATGGGTCTTGTTCCTGGGCTCGGAGCGTTGAGCGGTAATACAGCAGAGCTGCACCGGTGAGAATACCGATACCGATTGCCGCACCACCGATGGCACGTCCACGTCCACCACGTTCGCCGCGTTCGAGCGCAGCTCTGGTCTCCTTGAGCATCTCTCTGTGAGCCGTCTCCTGGATTTCGCGTCCAAGTTTGCCATCCAGAGCGTCGAGAGTCTTGTTGATCGCCACTGCCTGTTCTCTGACATTAGGCTTGTCAGATTTGGCCATCTCTTCAGCACCACGGCGCAACGTCTCGATTTCTCTAGGATCAACACGGTCTGTGCGCTCCAGTTTATCTGTGGCGAACACCTCACCCGGAGTCGCGTCGGTACGCTTCAGAGTGCCATCATTAGCTGTTTGTGTGTTTGTACCCTGGAGTCCTTCAGCACTTGCCACCACGCGAGCAGGTCGTCCGGCTCTTTGAGGCTCAGCTTTAACTTCTGCTCTCGGTGGTGCGGATTTGGCTAGTCCAGCTTCGACTTGGGTGGGCTCGCTCATGGCCAATTCGCTACGAATACGCATTACTTCTCTAGCGCTGCGAGGATCCGTTTCGCCAGTGTAGTTCTTGGCTGTAGCGTCCTTCGCATCACCAAATCCGCTGTCCATGTAATAGGTGGCATCTTTGCCTGCTGCAGTCGAGTGACCATAGGCGGTTTCAGCGTTGACGGTGACATTCTCAGGAAGCAGCAAGTGTCCGGCTGATTTCGCTTTTGGTGCGTAATAGCCATCTTTGGACCCTGCTTTGTATGCTGCTTCGAAGCTTTCCCCACCAGCTGGATAGGCGTCGAGTAGTGGGCGGCCGTCCGGAGCTGTTTCTTTCGTGGTCCGAACTATGATGTGATTCTCGTATGGTTGACCAGTTGCCGGATTGATGCCCTTCTGGTGGATATCGGCAACCTGACCACGTTTGCTGGATTCTTGAGAGATCGTATCCGGCGTAGCTGCTGCACCCTTTCCGGCTTCTGCAACCTGCATGTACTTGCCGTCTGGAGTGATCGCCCAAACCTTGCTCTCAGGGTCGGCGGATCTGAATTCCTTGCCATCATACGTGGTGCCGACTGCGAACTTGGATCCGGCTGGAACTTTGCTGCCATCAGCCAGCGTGAGCTCTTTGTCCAAAGTAATGGCGTTCTCTTTGGTGGAGATTTGCAAACCATCGGTCGTAACCTTCGGCGCTGGCAGTTCAGTATAGCCGGCATCGCCAGGCTTCAAATCTGGTTTGCTGAACACGAATGCTTTTTCCGGATACGCTGCCTTCAACTCATCGTAGAGAATACTGGCTTGTGTGGCTTTGATTGGCTTGCCGTCGGCTCCGGTCATTGCCACTCTGGTGTCTACTTCGAAATTGACAGGTTTGCCTTCTTTCGCTTGTTGAATCATATCTTTGACGGCAGCGCGGAATGAAGTTTCTTCAGTGATCTTTGCCAGATCTTCGGGTTTTGTAAGCTCAACCTTTGGAAGTGCGGTTACTGCGTCGGTTGCAGCCGCTGCAGCGTAAACAGGTTTTTCACCAACCTGGGGATTCCCCGCGTCGGATAAGGTTGTCTCAGCTGGCTTGCCAGTGACTGGTGCCTCGATTTTCTTAGCTGGGTCTTTAGCTGGGTCTTTTACTACTTCATCAGGCATTTGCGATCTCCCATCACGATTTCCGCCAACTTCTTCTGCTACGTTTACATTTCCTTCGGCGAAAAATTCTCGCCTACCTAATCCGGAGGTGTCTGGAGCCCCCTTATGGTAGAAGTGGACCCTATTGTTTGGGCCAAAAAGTTTTCTTTAGAGCGAGAGAGTTCTTTCTCATAATGAGTCTTACCTTACCATAACTTGATCTTGTTGGGGAATTAAATGGATCACAGTGTTTAGATCCACAACACCATTGACAGCTGCTGAAGTTAGCTGAGTATCACAGTAGATGTCTGCCGGTGTTTTGTAATTCAAAGCCTGATGTAATCTTTCATTGTTGTAGAACTGAAACCAATTTCCTATTCCTGTTTTTGCTTCAAATACAGTGTCATAACAATTGGGATAAACCTCCTCCCACTTTAAGCTTCGCCACAAGCGTTCTACAAAGACATTGTCAACCCACCTGCCTTTGCCATCCATACTGATTCTGATACCATTTACCTCAAGCAAGTCAGTAAAATCTTCACTGGTAAACTGGCTCCCCTGGTCAGAGTTGAAGATTTCGGGCTTGCCATGAAGGTTCAGCGCATCATTGAGCGCATCAATGCAAAAGCTCGTGTCCAACGTGTTTGATATGCGCCAGGACAGCACATATCGGCTGTACCAATCAATAATTGCCACCAGGTACAAAAACCCCCGGTTCAGCGGTATATAGCTAATATCCGTTGCCCAGACCTGATTGGAACTGTCAATCTTCAGTCCCCTTAGCAGATACGGATATTTTTTGTGCTTCTTTGCCGGCTTGCTAGTATTTGGCTTTGGCGCCAGTCCTTCCAAACCCATTAACCGCATCAAACGCTGAACATGCTTGCGATTAATATTGTGCCCTGCGTTGCTAACCCAGGCTGCCATTCTTCTGCTTCCGTAAAATGGATATTTTGTGTGCTGTTGATCTATCAATTTCATTAGCTCCAAATCATAGACAGTAACTTCTGCCTTCTTGTAATAAAGCGTAGAGCGGCTGATACCAAGCAATTTACACTGCTTCGTAATCGATAATTTTGGATGCTCTTTCTGTATGGTCGCTTCCTTTTCTACCCGGGTCAGCGAATTCCTGGTATTTGCGCTAAAAAATCACGCTCAACTTCAAGCTGACCAATCTTCTTGTACAACCTGGATATGATCTCATCATCGGACTTGGTAGAACCTTCTTCAAAGACCGCTGTCGCCTTTTCTAAGACCAGCTTTTTCCATTTGTGAATCGCACTGGGATGCACACCATACTGAGCCGATAATTCGGCAATTGTTCGATCCCCTTTGATTGCCTCAATGGCTACCTTGGCTTTAAATGCCGCGTTGTGTTTCTTTGCTATCTTTTTCATTCTGCTCCTTTTGCTTTCGCTAAATTATACGAGCAAAACTCCCTT
>JAULLG010119574.1:0-19653 GCA_035668355.1 Sarracenia leucophylla
ATTCTCACATTAGCCAGGACTTATTCCACTAAAGGCCCTGACTGAACTCTCGGCCCTAAACTGGAATTATGTCTCGAGTTTTCGATTATCAAAAGCAATGTCATCTCCCAACATTTAAGATATGGATTCCCGATAATCAAATTAGGTTACTGACAACCCAGTTCGAAAATCTTCTTTTCCTCGTAACCGCACCGCTTAACTTATTGACATGTCGGATCAATAGATCCACCGGCCGGGTTTGACATCGTCAAACTTATAAGCAAAGCAAACGAGGGGGAAATGCTCAACCTATGCCAGACGTGGTGTCCGTTAGCTGATTATAAACCATCGAATGAACAATGTCAGTACCCAACCCACCAGTCATATTGATCTCGCCATAGAAATCTCAACCGTTGGTGACTCAAAGTACTGATCATCATCCGAACATGATTCGATCAATCACGTCTGGGTTAAGAGCTCATGCAATATATGATAATGTAGGATGTGAATCAATTCATATAGTCAGTATAGAATTGATCATCCTACTGATCCTGCTCAATACACTCGAAGTGTACTAACACACTGAGCTCGAAACTCAAATCCCAAGATCGGGATTAGATCCTTTCGACCTAACCAAGATCAACTAATATAACGAAGTGCTACAACCGTACCAATGGACAGTCCAGGTCCATTGCGTTTGTCAGCTCTTGTATATTTGTCAGAACCTTTTACCAGATCTTCCCCGCTTCATGCGACGAGTCAAATACTGGAAAAGATATACGTATAATGCATACCTACATCAAACATAAAATAAATATGAAACCAAATATGCATATCATCTTAACTGAATCTCATTAATATGCCGGAATCCCGCATAATAAAATACATAAAAGCATGGTTTTTAAGTATACTATCCTAACACCTCGTGCTCCACATCTCAAGGTGAGTAAATAAGGATGTCATCCATGAACACAACAAAAAATTGATCAATGTACTGACGGAAAATACAGTTCATGAGATTCATGAATGTCGTCGGTGCATTCATCAAACCGAATGGCATCACTAAGAACTCGAAATGTTCGTAGCGAGTACGGAACGCGGTCTTTCAGATGTCTTCCTCTCTCACTAGCAACTAATGGTAGCCTGATTGTAAGTCAATCTGAGAAAAGCAATGTGAACCCATTAATTGGTCAATTAAGTCATGAATACATGGGATTGGGTACTTGTTCTTGACGGTCTCCTGATTTAGTTTCTGGTAGTCAATACATAAACGTAACGATCCATCATTCTTCTTCATGAATAAGGTTAGTGCTTCCTATAGTGACACGCTAGCACATATGAAACCCTTGTCCAACAACTCATAGACCTGAACCTTCAACTCTAATAACTTTGTAAGAGCGAAGCGATAAGATGACATAGATATGAGAGCAGTCCTTAGAATAAGATCTATAAAAAACTCAACCCTCCACTGATGTGGAAGCTCGAACAGGTACTAAGGAAAAACATCCGGGAACTAACAGACAACTGAATTGTACTTTAAAGGTGTGAAATTGTCATTGTCAATAAAAAAAAGTGGACAAAAGGATACTAAGGTCACCACCTCCTCGCACGTGATAAGATAAAGGCACCAAACCGTCATCTCATCACCCACGAAAGAAAAAGGAACTCTATTAGGATTGAAGACTAACACTTTCTGTTGACCCAAGTCGATATACGTCCAGTACATGATAATTGAATCTATTCTTAAAATAACGTCGAATGAGTGCATATCTAGGAAAATGAAGTTGACATGTTATGCCGAAAATCATCAACTCACAACCTCTACAGATGATCCTCAAGGTCCCAGTCTCACTAATAGATGTCTTCATGCATAAAGCACTCTCGAAGTTATCTACCTTTAAACCCAACGTAGATGTGAATGCAATTGCACTGAATGAGTGTGATACTCCAGTATCGATGAGGACTCTGGCTTATGAGTAGTACACTAAAAAGGTACCTGGGCTGATGGATGAGCTGGCTGGGGTGTCGGCCACTACAAGTGCTACTGAAGAACTAGGCTCGGCCAAGGTAAATACACATCCCTTGATCCCCTAATACTGATTACCCCTGACTAAGCCAATGTTGCTCCTCTTGTTGAACGTGAGTGCCACCATCTGCTACTACTAGACTTGGCCCTAACCCTGATGACCATGTGATGCATGCCCTGACTAGCATCATATGCTCTTTATGTACTTCATCCCTAAGGGCAAGCCCTACAATAGTGACCGTCCTCCCCTAAGACTAGCTCTGCTTGCCTTCATTCTGCGGGCAATCCATCTATATGTGCTAATGTTGTTTACAATGAAAGAAAACTCTATCTAGATGATCAGAACATCCCATAGATGCTAAAGATAGTGCTAGTGTGGAAACTGACTACAGGTATGATCTAGAAGGGAATGATCTTGAACCCCCGGATCTTTGCTTCTTAGGCGGGCACCCCTCAGAGTGTGCACTCGCACCTCCCTACTGTGATTGGGTCTCTCTAATCCTACGACTCTCTACCATTGCATTCTCAACTTCTATCACTACCTCCACTATACATATGTATGATTTGATGCCAACTACGCCAATTATATCCTTGATGGAGGGTCAAAGCCCTTGCTGAAACCTCTTAGATCGTACTTCCTCCGTTGTGACAATCTCTGGTGCAAAACAAGATAGAGTCATAAATTTTTCCTCATATTAAATGATTGATAAACCTCATTGGATCAAGGTTAGGAATTATTTCATGTACACAACCCTAGAAAAACCGGGAATGTACTTCTCTAGAAATACCTATTCAAAGGCAGTCCATAGACCATCTACCGTGGTCTTAGCAAACTTTCACCACTTCCAGGCATCACCATGGTCTTAGCAAACTTTCACCACTACTGCGTGTCACCTCTCTGTTGGTAAACTGCCATGCTCACCCTTAACTTGCTCTTCATCACTTATAGAGTGTCGAACATCACAATGATCATTTCCAATCACTCTGTCACCACTATTGGATCAGATTCTCCTAAGAAGGTAGGGGGATCCTTCCATCGAAACTCATGCATGACCACAAAGGCCCTTCGCACGGGAGCCTTAGTTCCTCCCCTCATTGCTTCAGCTAGTGCATGCATGGTCATTAGCATATCCTACAAAACGTCAATGCCCTGAACAGGTTCTTCTAGGGCATAGGCGTCCCCTTCCTCCCCAATTAGGTCATGAGCTCAACCTTGCCCTTACTACCTCATGGAATCATTGTTCTATATGAATGTTAAGAAATTGAAATAGTACTACTTGATTCCTAAACAACACAAATAGCTCAACATAATCCACCTACCGAAGAGAACCAATTGGAGTGATAAGTCAATCCCGGTAACCGTGTTGGTTTTCTCATTAGAAAGAACGTTGGCCAAATGCTTTTATAACTCAAACTCTGTAATATTTTAATGAATGCCTAAAGGTAAGACAAATCTTCCTTAAGTCCCACCTCCATACCCAAGTACCATAGAGCATGCACTAGTCGAATACCTGATAAATGTACCACATAAGCAAACCTAAGACATAAATGCAACACACAAGCATAATGCTCTCATGATTAAATAAATATCTCCATAGTTTATTTGGTATTCGTACCTAGAGATTTGATACCAATCCGTAACAACCTAAACCCATAACAATAATAAATGTGCAAAAAATATTGCCGATAAATCGAAACCACAAGCTACTCCCTTAAAAATGTTTAAACTTGGAAAATTAGTTTAAAATTCTGTAATTTAATCTATTTTAAAACAATTAAAACAAATCTCTTTTATACTTAAAAACATCCTTAAAGGTGTTAAAATAGGCCTAAAAGAATAGTTGAAGAAGCCCCAAACATTGAACCAAAACATAAAAAAAAAAAAAAAACATTGACCTTTGAAAATAGATAGACCGCTCGAGTGTCTAGGGTATGCTCAAGCGGAGGGGTGGCAGAGAATTTTTGTAGAAAAGCCATGAAATCTTTTTCTCCACTTTGAAATCTATGCCAAACCTTAAGTAAAAACGTCTCTCGAACCATCCATAAGCATAAAAAACATATAGAATCATAAAATCGAGATTTTCACCATTTTCATATATAAAGAAAATGCGAGAGATAAACGATAATTAAACCCCAAGTGGGGTGGCAGAGAATTACAGAGAATTTTTCTTGAAAAGCATTGAAAATTTTTGCTCCTCTTTAAAATCTAAGCCAAACCTTAAGTAAAAACGTCTCTTGAATAGTAAGCATAGTTATACAACACTCATTTAATGCAATCATAGAAAGATTAAATGAGAATTAAATTAATTAGAAAATATCCATCAAAGGGATGCAATAATATTATTGCATAACAATCTGATTATAAAGCATAAATAAAATACGGAATTAATCTACTCCTATGTTACCAAGTTCGGCATCATCATCACCCGAGGCAGAGGTAGGGACTTAGCCACTTATGGTCGGGCAAAAATCCATCATCAAGTTGGTATCGATCGTCATCGATAGCTCCTCGGCGAGGCCTAGACTTTCCAGAGGTGACTTGGCTGGGGGCAGATAGATGAGATAACCGAAATATGTGATGAGAGATTGAATGAGAATTATTTGAATGAGATCTCTAGAGCCATATTTATAGTTTGTTTGCTGCATCAGATTTAGCAACTGGGTGCAGAGCATCCGAACGATTTTTCCTCGGCGTTTGGATGGTTTTGACATGGGTGCCATGTCAGTAAATGGCTCGGGGCGTCAGGACGGTCATCTAGTGGCGTCAAGATGGAAATTACTTGGATTCCACGAGATAGCGTCGGGATGGTAGGGATAAGCGTCGTGACAGTGCAGTGCAAGGACAGTGGACTTGATGGCGTCCGGACGATTTATGCTGATTTTGTTGGTCTTCGTTTGGTTGTATCGTATTTGTTGTCAAAAGTAATGTTTTGTTGTTATTTTGCGTCACTCCTCTAATTCTTGTCTTAAACATAAAAACACTACAAAGACACATATTAGAGAACATATCGGGACTAACTTAGTGTAAATTAACAGGTCTAAATCGTCACTTTTGATTGCCGATAAAGCATCATATTTATAGGCAAAATATACATGGGCAAAAAAAGTAAAATCTCACCCAACACCCTTGTGGTAATGTCGCCCATGGTACTAGGTGTCACCATGGGGGCTTTACTAGCATCATCCTACCCTAGCATGGGAGAAAAATAAGGTCTTAAAAAAGTACCCAGATGCGACGTCAAAAATACTTTGTCATGGTAAACTCAATTTTCTGGAATCAATGATAAAGTCTGTTTTTCCCAAATCATTCCAGATTTTGAAATATTCAACCTGAAAGTCCCTTGGTTGGCCAACGGCATTGCCTTCCAGTTTCTATGAAATGAACTCAGTTTTTTATGAAATTTGACGTGAGTGTCAATTTTTTGATATAGAAAAATTATAAAACAAGTCTGGGATTTTTTCGATTACCGAAAAAACTAAAATAAATACTACACTCAATTTTTGAAGAAAAATGGTAAATCATGACACGTTGGATTGAAAACGATTTAGCATAGTCCTAGTTGGTTCGTTTGTTAATGATGGTCCTGGGGTACAAAGGGTTACAGGTACTCTATTTGTTTGAAAAAATCAAGGACTCTGGAGCATTCGATCACAATAGAGGCATTTAAAGGGCAAAATGGTTATTTTGGACTTTTTACCATTGGACATGCAGAAAGCGATCTTAGTGAACCATAACATTGTTTTTCATGGGAAAATAACATCGAAAATGTTACTGTCTATTTTTCAATTGATCTAGGGCCGATTTTGGCAATTTAAAGGGTGCTGGCCATTATAGTGAGATCTTGTCAATCAGATGATCCGGGCTGGGGCATGTCTTCTCTCGACCTTTTAAAGCTTGTTAGAATCACTGGTGTCGAT
The DNA here is from genome assembly GCA_035668355.1 of Sarracenia leucophylla. Classification (NCBI taxonomy): domain Eukaryota; kingdom Viridiplantae; phylum Streptophyta; class Magnoliopsida; order Ericales; family Sarraceniaceae; genus Sarracenia; species Sarracenia leucophylla. The sequence continues at coordinate 5,924 of JAULLG010119574.1, forward strand.
CATGGCCTTTCTACTCAGATCGGCTCGATCTTCATCCCAAGCTCTTTTAAGGGCACATCCGACTTGATACAGAAAATTAGGCCGATGGATGATTCTGATCTTTTATAGGTTTTATAAGGTCAAAAGACTGTTCAAAGTGACCGGGCCTAAACATGGATCCTTTGCTCAGATGTTCTATATTGCCATTGAATGACTACTTCCGGCCCTTCTAGGCTTGATATCTCGAGATCCGACCTGTGGATGATCTTGATCTTTTCATTGATTTTGCGAGCTCAAAAAATGATTGGAATATCCGGGCCTGATTGTGACTCATTTACTCGGATGGTCTGAATCGTCGTTGAATGAGCCTTTTCGGCCCTCCCGGGTTTGATATCTTAGGATCTTGCCAGTTAATGATGCTAATATCTTCATGGATTTTATGAAGCTAAAAACTGATAGCATTCATTGATCTTGGTCATGGTTCCTTTGTTTAGATCTAGCTGGTTGATGATTATGATATTTTCATAGATTCATCAGGTCAAAAAAACTAAAGAATATCACTAGGCTAGATCGTGGCTCCTTCATTCAAATGGCCTTTATCGCCGTCAAGTTACCCTTTACGACCCCTCTTGAGCTTGATATCTTGATATCTGACACCGATTGATATTTTTGACACTTTTATGACTTTGAACGAGCTTTAAAAATTAAACAAAATGAATAGTTCTGATCATTGTCTATTTCCCTTGATCGTTTTTATGCTTGAAACTGGGACCCCTTTCGGCTTATTGGGCTCGAAATCGGGATATTTGACCATTGGATGTTCTTGAGTTTTACATACCTTTTGATCACTTCATCAAGATGGATATAATCCTTGGTCATGATCGGATCAGACGTTGTTGGATCTCCTAAGTTGTTTCGTCCGTGTACCGAAATGAAGAAATAGCTCGAATTAGTAATATCTTTTGAAGGCGGGGAAAAAATTGGATGTGAACATCCCTCTCTAAGTTTCAAGTCAAACATTCCAAATTTTCACTCAATTGACATATTTTTCAGTGCTTGTATCAAAAAATATTTTGTTAAAGTCTAAAAATCAATTTTAATTCATTAACAACTTAGATAATGCAAATTTCTACTAAAACAAATCTTGTCATGCTAGGCAGACACACACATACACACCAGGTCATGCTTTGGTGCATGAACTACATCTGGTATGATTCCTGCTGGAGGATACGCAGGCAACCTAAGCCGGTTCGACCCTTTCAAACCGAAAGACCATTTTTACTCACTTTTTTCAAGATACATAAGAACAAGAAACAATTTATTAAAATTTTAGTATGGATAGAAAAGAAATTGGTATCGAAATGGTGAGTTGGGTACCTAACATCTTTTCAATCTCGTAACTATGAATCCTCGTGCCCTTCTCCAGTCTATTTGCAGAACAAAACTAAGTCATTCAAATCGGATTTGACTAACCAAGCCATTTTTACCGAATTTTACTTTAAAACCAAATCTCTAAATAAAGCGCTACACTTCATCATTTTTGTTTAATTTTAAGAAATGGTTCTAAAGTAATTTTCCTACTTTACTTTAAAACTAATATCCAAATTTAGGACTACGTCTCGCCATTTTTCGTTTGTTTTGTGAAATGCTTTAAAGTGGGCGACTTGACACACCAAAATTCAATGTCAAGTGGTAACTTTGTCTTTTCAAATGACGTATTTTTCATTATCAAATACAGTTTCTTTTTCTTTGTTGCATTTAAGCATAGGGATCTTTCTCCACTCTAAAACCAACAAAAAATCAATGTCCTTTTCAAAACCCCCAATTTCTAATGACTTTGGCGTTTTGGGAAAAATCGTGGAAGCGACACATAGGAGAGGTGGGTGTCATTTTAGAAACCTCGATAGAGGTTCCTGAAATAGGCTTAAATCTCAGCGGAAGTAAACATAATTTACCCATACATTTTCTATTTGATTTAAATGAAATAAGTTTGTTTATACCAATAAACTCATATATTATGCATACAAACTTATTCATGATATTTGATTCATGTGTTGTTACCAAGATTTTTAAGTGTGAACACTTGGAAAAAGCGTTACAAAGTGTGCAAGCTTGTAGGTATTAAAAAGGGTTGACACTTACCTATGAAGTCTCGACACAAACTGCACCAAAACACAAAAAGGTCGACACCCAGTTGACAAAGGGTCGAAACATTCATAAAGCTTGTCTCTGGATCAAAAGTGTCGACACCCAACAAAAGAAGTATCCATATAAATAACAAAAGTGTCAACACAAATGAAGAAAGAGTTGACACTTTCCAAAGAGCCAAACACACTGACCAAGAGATATTATCAAAAGTGTAGAAATAAGCTTCGACCCCAAGACAATGGACTTCAAAAGTGTCAACACCCAGACCAAAGGGTTGACACTTTCCGCTTTGAGAAAAATGAAGAAGGGTCAATACCCCAACACCAATGGTCGACACTTTGTAACTACAAGACCAAAATGGTCGACACCCAGACCAAAAGTGTGGACACTTTTTCCCGAAATTCAAATTGTGATGATTACATTTTGTATATTTAATGTTCACACCGATCCCCAACGAATCTAATTCAAATGGGAGTATAAAAGCACTAAAGATTGAAGGAAAACTATTATTCTATTACATCTATTATGTTCATCTACTCAAGTAAAGAACATTCATTACTCTTTAACTCTCCGAGCATTAGATTTCATCACTCACCAGTGTGCATTAATTGTAACCCTCTGTGGTTATCTCTTTGTGAGTGTTTTTCATTGTAAAATCAATTTCTTTGATTGTAAAAGGATTTCTAATCCTTGTAGCCTAGAATAGACTGTGTATCTCTAAAGCTTGAGTGTGTGGTATGAAGAAAAAAATAAGTTATTATTTTAGAGATCTATCAATTGTAAAGAAGGCATTTGAATGAGCCCGTAATAATTTGATTTAGTTGATCATACTCAAGGGGATCTTGAGGAAGTGGACGTAGACTAAGTCTTGTGGTCGAACCACTCTAAATCTTGGTGTCTGGTTCCATCTTCCTCAGTAAACTCTTATATTACTTATTGCTTTAGTTATTGTATTTGTTTCATCTTTGTAAAAGAGTTTAATTGAAAGGGTTTTTATATTACATATTTATTTTTATGAACATAATCCACCCCCTAATGTGTTACCATGTGGACCAACAATTGTTATCAGAGTTTATAATTTTTATTTTGACTTAGCAATCTAAGGGATCCATGTCAACTAGTGTGGATACATCATATACGGGGTTACGTTCCACTAATAGATTGCCTTTGTTCAATGGTACAAATTATAACTATTGGAATGCTAGAATGAGAATCTACATTCAAGTCATTGACTACAACCTATTGAGGGTTATTACCAATGGCTCTAACAGGCCTACTTAGGACACTGGCAGAGTCATTGTATCTAAATCTGAGACTTCAAGTCATTAACTATGAACTATGGAGGGTTTTTACCAATAGCACCAAAAATCCTATTCAGGACATTGACAGAGTCACTGTGACTAAACATGAGACTCAATGGACAATGGGTGACGTAGCAAAATTTCAAAAGAATGCTAAGACTATAAACCTCCTTTGTTGTGCTATTGACCTTGATGAGTTCAATAGAATATCAACTTGCAATTCCACTATGGAGATATGTGACAAACTTGAGGTGATAAATTAGGCTACAAATCAAGTCGAATAATTCAAGATAAGCATGCTCGTGCATTCATATGAACTTTTTAAGATGAAAGATGATGAAACCACAAATATTATGTTTAAACAATTCATTGACATTATTAATGGTGTAAAGTCTCTTGGAAAAGTTTATTTAAATATATAGATGGTTAGGAAAATCCTTAGGTACTTACCTAAGAGCTAGGAAGAAAAGGCCACAACAATCCAAGAAGCCAAGGACCTCATTGTCCTAAGTCTTGAGTTTTTGGGTTCACTCATGACTCATGAGATGAACACCAAAATGAATGATGTGGAGGATAATAAGAAAAGAAAGGGAGTCGCCTTCAAATCCTCTATCCATGACAATGATAAAGATGAAGGAACTTCTAGTGATGATCATGGTGATCTTCCACTCATCAGTAGACAGTTAAAAGATTCTTGAAGAATAAGAAGTATGGAGACAAGAAGTTCTTCAATAAAGAAAGACCCTTCCACAGAAATGATAGACATCCCAAGGGTGAAAGCAGTAACAAAAAAGATGAGATCATCTACTTCGAGTGCAAAATGCTAAGCCATATAATGGCCGAGTACCGTTAACTCAAAAAGCACTACAAGAAACCTTTCAAGAAGGCCATGATAGCTTCTTGAGATAACAATGATGATAGCAACTCAGATGAGCAGAGTGAAGAAAATGATGTTTTCGACTTATGCCTTATGGATAAAGAAGATGATAAGGTAATGATGATTCCTCCACTTAAGATGAGCTTTTAAATGCTTTTGAAGAGCTACATGATGAGCATAAAAAATGGGAGCTAAGAATATGGTTTTGAAAAAAACTGTTTCTACTCTCTCAAATGATGTTGAGATTTTAAAGAAAGAAAAGGAAACATTTTCAAAGCAAGTAACTCATTTAAGAGATGAGAACATACTTTGAAGAAAAATGTTAAAGAATTAAGTAAGACCTTGCACAAGTTTACCCAAGAAAAATTTGGACAAGCTCCTAGACAAGAAAAATTGTATTTTTAACAAAGCTGGCCTAATATATAAACCTTTCAAGAAGCAAAAACTTCTTACAAATATCTTTGTGAAAGCTTCATTGAATAGCTCTAGTTCAACTTATTTTCATCGATATGAGCATGGGCACATCATCACTTATTGTCCCTTGAGGAATGGTGCCCTTACTCATAGCAATAAGATATGAGTTTCTATAGAAACTTATACCAGTGAAACTAACACTAAAGAATCCAAAATAATTTGGGTAAAAAAATTCAAAGCATAGTTCCTTTTGCATGTGTGTATGAAGTCCTCTCAACAAGAAAGGAAGTGGTATCTCGACAGTACTTGCTCTAAGTACTTGATAGGAGACAAATCTATGTTAGTCACTATCTCACCAAAAGACGGAGGATTTGTGATTTTTGATGACAGTAGCAAGGGTAAAATCATTGGAATCAGTTGTATTAGTAATAATCCTTATCCTTCAATTGAAATGTTTTACTTGTGGATGGTTTGGGGTAATTGCACGATGTTTCCATAAACTGTGTTCAGTATTAGTTCTTAAATTAATTCAATATGATGAGAATGATTGAAAATGCATTGAATGATTGAAAGGATGAGAAAAGGGGGTAGATGTTATTATGGAAAACTTATTTTATGAAAAAAGGGCTGTTGAAATTACCCTATCAACCGATAAACTAATCTAGAGGGGGTGAATAGGTTAGAAGTCAGTTAAATTAATGAATAAAAATTTATTTTTATTTACTTGAAAAATCAATTTTTATATAACCTAACTTACATCTAATGGGTTAGGATTTTATACAAAGCAACTATAACCTAAAACTGAGAAACAATAATCACAACATACGTAAGATATATGTGAAAACCCTAGAGTAAATCCCCAGGATGAAAGCCATGGCACCAAACACAAATATATTTTATTACAAACAAAGAAGGTTATCAAAATATAGGAAAATGGCTTATACCCATATACCGCATGGATGCCTAACTCCGATATTATTGACAAGCATTCATGGTGTGTTGAATGTTTGACAGTTGATGGGTTCTTGCTAGAAGAGAACTAGTTTTCTCAAAAGAACTTACACCAATCTACACACCTTAGCGGCTGTTAAGATGTCTATATATAGAAGACCACAACGGTGTTAGAGTGCTCTTACAGTGCGCCGTGAGTGCATGATGGAGTTCGAGCGCTCTTCGAGCACTGTTAAAGATTGTAGGCTATTTCTGTCCGCACTAATGAGAGTTGATCAGAGATTCAACGGTGGGCTCGAGCGCTCAACGGGCGTACTATGGGCACCTTAAGAATCCAACTCTCGGCAAAGATAAATAAGATATTAAGCAGAGGTGCTCGAGCGCTCTATGGGTGCATCAATATCTCAACTCTCAGTTTAGTAAGAAAGGAACAATTAATATTAGCCGCTCGATGCCGCTTGAGCGCTGTTTGAGCATTTGAAGGCGCTTGAAGGTTCTAGTCCCCCTTTCGCTCCAATGCCTAGAATTCATGGAATATTCATGAAATCAATATGGAAACAAAAACACAAACTACCATAAAGTATATGATATAAGGAATGAGATATGCATATGGGTGTGTATGTGGGTGTCATAGAGCTTGCACCAGATTCAGAGCGGGTCTACTGAATGTGAACTGGATGGGGGACCTAGACACAAATACCCGAAATCCAAAATCTAAAATCAAAGGTAAAGACACAATGGTTTTGTACTTAACCCAGGAATAGCCAAAATACTAAAAATCTCCCTGATCAGTAATAAAAAATGAAGATTTAATCTCGCTAGTTACACTAGGTTAGCCCCGAAATATTATTAAATATTGTGTTTTTGTAGTGTTATTGTGTTTAAACAGGTTTTGGAAAGAAAATGCAAAACAACAAACAAAATAAGCAACAAAACAAGTAAACAAATGAAACAAGACTGAAAAGTGAGGAATGGTATACAATCAGCACAACACCGTCCATACTCTCTGTAGTTCTATCTGGACTCCCATCGCCAACACCGTCACAACACAAGACAATTGCAGTCAGGATTTACATTGCCATAACCATCCGGACTCACCATTACCGTCCGGACGTATGTCGCCATCACCATCCGGACGTGCCGTTTTCATCCTGACTCACCGCGCCATCAACTCCTAAGCCGAGAAGGACTCCAACTTCTGAAAAACTATAAATAGTCCCAAACCCCCTCATTTCTGTCATCCTGATCCAGCGACCCAAGGTCCTCTAACTTCCAAAATCCCACTTTTGACCCCTCCGAGCTAGTGCTGGAAGGTCCGAATCTCGACAAGGAGTTGCGGGCAATAGCTGACAACAACTCGAAGATGGTTTCTACCCCGACCATGCGTAGCTAAGGTCCTTCATCTACCTCGGGTTCTGATGAAGCCCGAGTTTGGTATTTTTAGAGTAGATTAATTGCATTGTTTTATTTTATCCTTTTGTAATGGATTCATTATGTTACTATTTATTCCACGACATATTTGATCGTTGCAAAATTATTATTTTTTAATTTAATTAATATTTCATTTAATCTTTCTATGATTGTATTAAATGTGGGTTGCATAACTGTGCTTTATTTTATTCGAAGATTAGATATTAGATATTCTATGTCATGGATAAGACGAGTTATACTCTGGACGATCCGTGTTATAATCTTGGATAAAGTATGCATTATTTAAAATTCAGGATTTTAATTGTAAACATGACATATTTTATGCTATTGATGAGACGAATTATACTCCGGATAGTCCGTGCCAATATCTTAGATAGAATATACCGTGTTTGCATGTAAATCTATTTTTCTTGAATTCATTACTGGTAATGTCATAGTAGGATGTGAATTTGATAAATGCTAAATAAAATAAGAAGTTAATTGAACTTAAAATACTAAACAAAGGTGCATTCTAGCATAAGGTAGATTATTTCTCAATTTAAACATCTTTATATTATATGTTACCTTAGTTTAGTTTAAGATTACTTTTACTTAAAAATATTCAATTAAAATAAAATCCAAGATTCTTTTAGTTTAAATAAAAATACTCTTTAAAGAATAAATAATTTGAAAAATACTTCATTTTGTCAAATATTCCTCGTGGGAATGATCTTGACTCAGTACTAGCTGCTAGTTAGTGTGAATCTTGGTATAAACATGATTGTGGTAACGACACGCACATCACTCGCCCTTTGGCATTTCTGGGACAAAACCATTAAAACAAACCTATACAAGAAAATAAATCTAAGAGAATACATGAGAACTATCAACCCACTTACACTCGAGACCCTAATATAAATTGTAAGGCTTGTATAAATAGCATATGCCTGCTCACTGTCCAGAAAAACTCAAAACCAACATGAAGCATATATGTCATATAATGATAAAATATAATTACAGGTTACAAATAATCATGGAAGGAAAAAGTTACAGGTATTAACATCAAGCATTAACATTGAGAAAGATATAGACTAGTAAAAAGTATAAAGTAGTTGGAAAAGTAAGAGTTGTTTGATACATCTCGATACCTATCGAGATAGAGAAGAAACAAAAACTTCTGCCCCTATCTCATTAAAAACATCACATCAAAAACAAAACTACTTCTCCACCTTTTTGTTCTGGATAGACAAAGGGAGGGGTAGTGGTAGGTTATGTATCGCTTAGTCATTAATCACGTGTAACACCAGTTTATTTTATTTATTGTACCAAGATCTACTACTGACTAGGTAGATAGCAGTAAGTCCAGGGTCAATCCCACAGGGAAAAGAAGTATTTTTGTTATGAATTTTGTTTAAACTATTTAATGAAAAGAAAATGAGTAAATCCTGGATTTTCGTTTTTAACAATTAAAAGTAAATAAACAATTAAAAGTGAATTAATTTATTAATGAGATAAGTTCCACCTTAGGGTTAGAATCCATCGTCACTTGACAATCTAGTTTCGACATAACTCCTATTTTATCTAGCTTTGAATAAGATTAGATCCTACCGTGACATGACCGATATAGATATTCAAGAATGATAGATTTCGATTTCAACAAGGCATATTCTATCCGGAGTATAAAATATCTCAAGTTCTACTTTCAAAATCCTGAATCACAAATATGGCATAGACGATCCAAGATTCTAGCATGACCCGTCCAGAGTACATCCCATCTTATCCATGACAAAGCCTACCTCAAATTTGCATATTCAAACAGTAAAAGCAGTTATACAATACTCATTTAATGCAATCACAGAAAGCTTAAACAAAATTAAATTAATTAGAAAATATCCATAGAAGGGATTCAAGAATACTGTAACACCCTCACCTAAACCCATAAATAATCTAATACGGATCTATCCAAATACAGGATACCAGAACTCATACCGAATATTTATTCCTTTATTACACCAATTAATAAAGATTTAAGAATATTTTTTTCTTTAAGAAATTTTAGGAAAATGTTGAAAAATATTCTAACTCTTAAAATTTTACAAAAAATTCGGCAGAGTTTCCCCTGTTTTTGGACCTTTCCGAAAACGGGAAATGGCCAAATCTATACCTGTAAACAATACTTGGACATCAAAAATCAATATAAGCCCTTCTAAGGCATCAACAACCACACACTTAAGCTATTCTAAACTACAAGCCGTTATGCGGCACAACTCTAGTACTAATCAACAAACTAACTCAAAATAATAATAAATCAAGGGTGGCCCGTAGGCTCTTGTAACCCCAACAAAGAAAACAAGACAAAAACTCACTAGGCTAAAATGGAAAATAAACTACCCACCGGCATCTCACATGCATACAGGAAACGATAAAGGCCTTATGGTCATACAGTCATCCAACAATGGAAATGAAATACAATGGATTTATACATTCATCTAACCGTAAGAAATGAAATGCAAAAAATAAAATAAATAAGTGAAGCTCCCGCTTCCCCTATCCTTGCTCCCGCTATCCAAAAGCTCCTTTTTGCTTATCCTGAAAAATGTTAGGGTGGTTGAGCCACAGATGTAGGATAACAGACAAAATAAATCGCAAAACGGTATACAAGGTTGATTATGCAGCAAAATAAGTAAAAAGGGTTTTAAAATGTAAAACCTTAAACCATTTTCTGTAGTCCAAAACCATGACTGCATAACCCAATTTTAGTATAAAATATCTTTTGTCCAAAAAAACAATTGAATATGGATCTTCAGTTAAAAAACTAAGTTTTTCCCGTTTAAACTTAATTTATAGCCCCAAAAGGTAAATCTCTACACAATCTATAGGCTGTGTATAAGGAAGCCTAGGTATTGTCATATTCCAAATACTACCCAAGGGTATAACTTAATACCAAAAGGAACATAAGCTATTAAGAAGGGAGCCTAAGGATTTCAAGTGATTCAACAGTTTCCATATGTGATTTCAAGTATCAAGTCCATAGAAACTTCAATTCTATAATCACATATCAAATATCTTTCATAGCAATCCATTTATTCATATTTAAGAGTTCAATTAATTAGACTTAATCTCATATATTTCATTTTCACTTTAAGTTTCACATTTACAACCAAGAAGCACACTAGGCTGATAAGTACATAACCTTCCTTACTAGTATTAATACTCCCAATTCACGCATTGCTTTCTCAACATTTGGAGTTTCAACGTCTTCATATTCGAATTCAATACTTTTATTATTCGAACTTTTATATTCATTCATCTCCATATTCATGCTAGACATCCACACAAACTCATATACCACTACCGTATAATATTTGTATTTAATCGTCATTCTCAAGATTCAATCCCATTTTTCATATTATATTTCCATTAGGAAGTTTATATTATAACTTAATCAAGTGCGATTAGTCAACTTATCCCACTTATTCAAAATTTTTTTTATATATTATTATTATTATCATTATTATTTATTTGTTTATTTAATTTTTTACATTTAACATCAACCCCGAATTTCTATTCAATATCCAGTTACACCATTAATAATTCGAGTTATATAAATAATCCCCCTAAATCTACCTTAAGAACCCATAAAATGATTTACAAATAAAACCATTAATTTCCTATCAAGCAGAAGGGGCCTAATCAATTATTGTTATGGTTTCTTATTCACCTTACTAAATATTATCATTTAACTTTGAGCAAATTCACCAGTTTTATCAAAATAATCCATCACTTCCACCAAATTATGAATCAATTTAGAAGTTATGTCAAGCTCATCAAATATCCTAAATGTTAAACTTTAGATCTCGTTCCGTAGTTGATTCAATATAATCAAAGGCACAACATGTTTCTTTAGGAATTTCAAGCCGAACAACTCCAATCCAAGACTAAAACTTCTGAATGATACTAAAGAAGGGGAAGAAGATCCATAAGGAATCTAATCTTCCTATTGCACAAACTGAAATATATAAAACTAGTCCAAATGTACCCTAACCGAACCTTAATATGCCCAAATTCGAAATTAATCCAACAATGATAAATCTTACAAACTAAAATAGTAATCTTGAGGATCTATAACAAATTTTAATATTTAAAAGCAAGATTGAGACAAAGGAAACCAAAAATAATTTTTTCGACCAAACAGGGTCTCGCGACGTAGGGTTTTCGGTGGATTATCAAAACATCAAAAATCATGCAATCTATATCGGTAGATAGGTTTAGATAATCTAGAATCCTACCTTTGTCCAAGAAAAGTGGAGAAATCAAACCAATTTGGGCCAAAAATCGACTGGCGAAGCTCGGGTTGTCGCGCCGTTCGTCTGTCCTGTTTCCACCTCTGTTTCTTGTGGTTGCCGGCATCGGTCGACATCGGTGGCGACGCGACAGAGGTCGGCGACGTCCGACGACCCTCTCCTCCCTTCTCCGATCATCTCCTCCGGTCACCTCTCTCCCTCGAGCTCTCGATCTCTCCCCGTCTCTGTTCTCTCTCGGCTCTCTCTCTCTCTCTCTCTCTCTGTATCGCGCGTGGGTGTGGGTCACGGCCTGTTTGGCCGAAATTGCTTATTTTACTTTTTTTTTGTTAGAACCTTCTACACCAATGTAGAAAAATCCTTCCATATAAAAATTAGTTTTACCCCTTTTTATCACAAGAGTTTTGAAAATTCAACAAAATGCATTAGTTTATTTTATTTTATTTTATTTTTTAAAACAATTGGGGGTAAAATCGATTATTCAAAATCCCTTTTAACTTAGATAAATTATCAAATAAAATAGGTCCGGTTATTACAACCTCCCCCACTTAGAAGATTTCGTCCTCGAAATCTCAACGCCGTGAAATCACTACGACTCCCCCACTTAGAAGTAATGCCTCACACCACGGATAACCTCATCAATGCGCAATGGATAGTCAGGATCCATCAACTCACCTCAACCACAACGTCTCATCCATCCCACGTGGATCAACAACATGACTAGACAGACTTATCTATAGGCAACGCAGCTCACCACGCCTCTTCTCTTAAATATCAATCAGACCATCATAATACAAGGCTGGACCACACGTCAAACAGGGTACAAAACTTAGGTGTAACTCACACTATCGGTTTCATCAACTCCACCACTAACTGTAGGGATCACCTTCAGCAACATGTAGTACTTATACCCCATCATCTTGGAAGACAAGGAATCCAACTCTCAACTTCAGACAATCAAGCGGTCTAACCACTAAGCCAGCACTATCCAAGGTTCGAAACACCAAGCACAACTCAGGGAGGATTACACACGAAATTGACCTTAACCAACTCCCAAAGACATAACAACCTATACCGTCAAGGTCAAAGACCATCAAAGTCTCTGCTCATCCTCAATACCTAAACTCTGTACGAGTACTAAACCCACGGAGTGTTCCTAGAACACATCAACAACTTTCAAACCGATCACTCTGCCTAGGTTTCTATCACTAGGCCTACGTGCAACTAAGGGTGTACTCAACTCACTCAGCCCAAATTCTAACGGGGTTCCACAAACACTGCTATCTAATCATAATATCGTATCACCCAAGTCCACCACGGACTTCTCACTTCTTCTGTGGACCTTACTATGGATTCTCTACAACCCCGAATAGATGCGTAACCACCGTATCCTTGCTTCAACTTAGCACGTCACTCTCCACCATGAGAAAACTGCATTATCTAAGCGCTGGTCCAATTCAACCACACCACTTTCGAGAGGAAGTCAACTTGATTGACCTCTCTATTTCCAAACCACATGTGCCTTAGCACACACCAGGAATCAAGTTCCACCTGACTATAGTCACACTAACCATCAGCCAGTAACTCCTCGAACTCTATCTCCTGATATAAGTTAAAAGACCTTTGATATCCTATCTTACCACTGCTTAAAACCATATTTACAACTGGAAATCCTTCTGCTGGAATATGATTCACAACTGAAAATCTTTCTTCTGAAACTTCATCGACAACACCATCTTCATCTAACTCAATGACATCCTAATTGGGTCAAAGGAACAACCACTTAGTTTGCCTTAGAAGTTTCTTTCACCGGGTCTTCGTCGCCGAGAAAATATCTTAGGGAAAACCTATAACAAAAGGGGTAAAACTTAGTTTACCTCCATAGAATCCAAACAACTTGCCCAAAAGCATTCAAGCCATATTGCAGCAATAACACGCGTATAAGTTCAACAAACCCATCAGTCTCTAACTGATCGTCACAATAAACGTGCAAAACACGTTCTCAAACGGGGGAGTTTCTCAAAACACACTCTCGGTGTAACATACCAATCTACGCAAGATACTGACGATGGCACGGCGTCATTCTAACCACTAAGGGCATCGTTCAAGGCGAGGGAATCCCAAAAAGGTCTATAGCCTCTAGAGCAACCATCAACAGCCCACCTACCGATCTCAAACAAATCATCAAAGGTGTCCATGCCATACAATGGTTGCTACACACCAACAGGGTCGATGTAACAGTCTGACCTTTTTCAAAACATTAATTAAGAAATTCCTTTTAATTAATGAAAACTTATCTGATATTTCTTAGTAAAACTCCTTTAAACCTCCTGCGATTTTACTTAACCA
>JAULLG010119575.1:0-13093 GCA_035668355.1 Sarracenia leucophylla
GAAAATGATTCAGAATGTCTCACTTTGAGTCGAAACTTTTCCATAAAGGGTCGAAACCTTTTTCATACGGTTTCGAAACCTTCCATCAAGAGTTGAAACTTTTTCTCAAAGTTTCGAATTCTTTCAAGGATAAGCAGGGAAACAAAATTCAATCAATCACTTAACAAACAAACGGTAAGGCATAGCATATAAGTCATGAAAATGGAACACATATCATACCTAGTTCTCTTATAATGAAGCTTAATCTCTCTTCATTCAAAGGCTTGGTAAAAATATTAGCAAGTTGATAGTTTGTGCCTATGAATTCAAGTTCTACATTTCCTTTCTACACATGATCTATAATGAAGTGATGTCTAATCTCAATGTGCTTGGTTCTAGAGTTTTGTATGGGGTTCTTAGATATGTTAATTGCACTAGTGTTGTCACACTTGATATGTATGTGATCTAGATGAAACCCATAGTCCTCTAATTGACTCTTCATCCATAGAATTTGAGCACAACAGCTACCAGCTGCAATGTACTCAGCCTCGGCTGTTGACAAGGCTACAAAATTCTGTTTCTTGCTAAACCAAGATATAAGCGAGTGTCCTAGGAATTGACAAGTCCCATTGGTACGTTTCCTATCCACTAAGGAGCCGGCATAATCAACATCAGAATAGCCAAATAATTCGAAGGCTATCCCTCTAGGATAAAATAATCCTAGGTTCTGTGTACCTAAGAGGTATCTAAAGATGCGCTTAACTGTTGTCACATGTGATTCCTTAGGTTTAGAATGAAATCTAGCACACATGCATACACTAAATATAATATCAGATCTCCTAGCAGTAAGATATAAAAGTGAACCAATCATACCTCTATATCGCTTTTCATCTACTGCAATCCCATCCTCATCCAAGTCAAGTTTTGTAGTAGGACACATTGGAGTCCCCACTGGCTTCCCTTTGAGCATATCAAATTTCTTCAATAACTCCTGGGTGTACTTGGCTTGGTTGATGTAAATCCCTTCTCGAGATTGTTTGATTTATAGATCGAGGAAGAAGTTGAACTCGCCCATCATGCTCATCTCAAATTCTCCCCACATTGACATAGCATAGTCCTTACACAGAGATTCATTAGTAGCACTGAAAATAATATCATCCAAATAAATTTGTACAATGAGCATACCCTTTCCTTTAGATTTTATCAAAAGAGTTGCGTCAATTTTTTCTCTTGAAAATTCATTTTTGATTAAGAAATTGCTTTATCTTTTATACCAAGCTATGTGTGCTTGTTTCAGGCCATAGAGAGCCTTGGTAAGTTCGTAAACATGATTTGGAAAATCAGGATTTTTAAAGCCAGGTGGCTATTTGAAAATTTATTTTTCTCATGCAGTTCATAGGTGGATGCTGTCAAAACAGAGTTTTGTTCTTGAAAAATAGATTTTTAATTGTTTGAAATTTCTAACTTTGTTTATATATAAGGACTGATTTATCTAAAACAGAATTTTTTACAGCCAATTTTTCTAATTCAAAATGTAACTCAAAGGCATCTTGTAGTTCTTCTAGAGAGAAGGAGTTAGGAGTTACCTCATTATCATCCTCTGTTGCAATGAGGCATAAATTTGCGACTTCATTCTCCTCCTTCTCATCCTTAGAGATGCTTTCATCACTTTCTCCCCATGTTGCCATCATAGCCTTCTTGAACCCCTTTTTATATAGTTTTTTTTTTTAGTTGGGGATAATCGGCTTTGACATGGCCAGGCTTCTTGCACTCATAGCAAATAATCTCATCGTTTTTGTTTTTGCTTGTGTCAGCCTTTGGCTTGGAACTTTCTCCTCGATGGTCAGTTTTGAATTTTGAGATGTCTCCTCGATGACCATCTTTCTTAAGGAATTTTCTTCCTTCCTTTTAGCTTCTAAGGAATCTCTTAAACTTCTGAGTGACAAGAGCTATGTCGTCGCCTTCCTCGCATGAAGAGTCCTTATCAGATTGTTCTTTAGGAGCAGTTGTCTTGAGAGCAATTCCTTTTCTTCGTTTGTTGTCCTCCTCAAGATCAACCTTTTTGTTCATCTCATTTGTCATGAGAGAACCCAGAAGCTTCTCTAGACTGAGTGTAGTGAGGTCCCTCGCCTCTTGAATTGCAGTCACTTTGGCTTCCCATTTCTCAGGTAGGCATCTTATAATTTTCCTCACCATTTCTGCATTGCTATACACTTTACCAAGAGATTTTAAACCATTAGTAATGTTAGTAAAGCGTGTAAACATTTCAGAAATGGTTTTCTCTTCCCTCATCCTAAATAGTTCATAGTTATGAACTAGCAGACTGATTTTGGACTCTTTTACTTGGTTAGTTCCTTCATGTGTGACTTCTAATCTGTCCCAAATTTCTTTGGATGTGTCACATGAAGAAACTCTATTAAATTCAGTAGAGTCTAAAGCATAGAACAGAATGTTCATGGCTTTTACGTTTCTGGTGATCTCTCTAATATCAGCCTCATTCCAATCGGATTCAGGCTTAGGAAATCTCTCACCATCTACTAGAATAGAGGGTGTTTTAGGTCCGGTCATTATCATCTTCCAGAGATCATAATCAATAGACCGAATATAGATTTTTATCCTCACTTTCCAGAAGGTATAGTTGGTACCATTGAAGAGTGGAGGTCTCGAAGTGGACTACCCCTCAGATGCAAGAAAGGTAAAACTAGAAGTTTCCATTTAGGATCTTAACTCAATGATTTTTGAAATCAAGATATGAGCCGAGGCTCTGATACCAATTGTTGGTCCGAAAGGCAACCCAAGAGAGAGGGGGGAGGGTGAATTGGGTTTCTAAAAAAAATTCCCAAATAAAAATAATTTAAATAAATTTATTTTCTGTTAATTTAAATAATAAAAACAAATACACTAATCAACAAAAAATAAGGAGTTTAAGGGAAGAGAGAAATTCTAACCACAACACTATGATATATAGTGGTTCGGTTTCTTCTAAGTCTACGTCCACTCCTTAAGCGTATCCTTGAGATTTTCACTATGAGAATGCTTGCGGGTGCACTCTAAACCTTGTACAGAAGTTTTGCAGGTGCATTCCTAAACCTTTACAGAAGTTTTGCGGGCTAACTTCTAAACCTTTACATAAGATGATTCACGAGCTCACTCTTCTAAATCATAAACGAGCTGCAAAAAGAAAATGTAAAAAACGATCCCCTATTTTTCTACTTATCACTCTTGCACTCCTTCTTCAAGATTTTAACTCACTCGAATGTATAAGGGTGACTCACCCTTGTTTACAATCAGAAAAGATAGAGAAATTAATAATATTCTCTCACTCTCAGAATACAAATGATTTGCAATAAGTGTGAGTAAATGAGAGCTGAGGGAATTTCTCAGAGAACACAATAAATGTGAGTGAATGAAGTTCGGGTTAGAGAGTAGGATTGAAATTAGTGTATTTCTCTCTTGTGTCTCATGGATTGTCCTCTTTGAAGCTTGAAAAAATATTATTTTTATAGTTCCTCAGCTTCTTGTAACCGTTGGTAGCCATTGGAGCATTTAATGCTCTGAAATTTTCCCGTTATATTGAATCAGGATTTTTGAATCTGAGGAAGGGGACGACACCTTTTCTTCATGAGCTGGAACGTTTGGTCATGAGTCGAAACTTCTAGCTGATGAGTCGAAACCATCGGGTTACAGAAACTTGAGCTTGAGCTTCAAAAGAGACGTTTTGATACTTTCCCAGATGAGTCAGAACCTTTTGTTGAAACAATAATGTAAGGGTTTGACCCATTTTATTTAATAATTTAAATTGAAAGTCAAAAACGATTTTTGATGGTTGATTTTACCCCAATTTTTTTTTATAAAATCAACTAATAATTCTATTGTATTTACAAGAATTTTTATTAAAATGATGAAATTAAAATTTTTGGGTGACATTTTTCTAGATTTTTGTAGAATGTTCAAAAAAAATGCTTTGCCGAGCACGTGACTTCAGTCGCACAACACACAGAGGGAGAGAGAGATGTCGCGAGAGAGGGAGAGATCGGGGAAGAGAGGGACGAAGACGGAGGGGCCACCGGCCACCACCACTGGCACCGACCACCTCTGGTGGGTCTCACGACCGTCGACGATGCAAGGGAGAGCAGCGACGTGAGAGAAGAAGGACGAGAGCACCGAAATAGGGGACGCCAATCTTTGGAGCTTCCGACGTTCGATTTGGCCTCGATTTGGTTTGATTTCTTGCATTTTCTTCATCAAAGGTAGGATTATAGGCCTCTTAAACCTATCTACTGATATAGATTGTAAAATTTTCAATGTTTCAATGATCAACAGAAAACCCTAGGCGCGACGAGCTTGATTGGGCCGAAACTTGATTTTTTTGGGGTTCCTTTTTGTTTAAATCTTGCTATTTGCTATTGGAACTTGCAATAGAGTACTACAATAATTATTCTAGCTTGCTTGGACCATGTATGTGCGACTGATTTTGGATTTGACGAGTTAGGGTTTCGGTTAGAGAAGATTGGCCTAGGTTTGGGACTTTTGGCTTGATAGCTATAATTTTGAGAAATTGAGGCTTTGATTATAAACAGAGATTCACATTTGTGTGAGTTAACCAGAGTTTGAAGATAAAAGATTAAGATTTGAATCAGGCTTGAATATGGAAGTTGAAAACTCGAATTAAATTTGAGAGATTTAGAATTTTAGAAATACTAAAGAGTAGAAGTTTGGGCTATTCTCTCTTAACTTCATGACTATGTGTTGAAGAATATAAGTTTGAAATTCTATTTGAGATAAAATTGTGAAAATCCTAAAGGTATTAAGGATGGGTGTATGAACCTTCGGAAATGATTTAGTCAACAGAGAAAGAGATTAAAAATAAACTGTTTATTTGGTGAGGTTTGGGACTTGCAGAATATGGTCTTTGTGTGTTGGTTGATTTCATAGTTATGATCTTCATTCTTGGATTTTGGATTCGATTTGCCTAGTTACATAGATTTAAGATACAGATTTAATAGTAAATGGTCATTTTTTTTTTTATAAAAGTTATGTTCAAAATGGTAAACTGACACTTTTTCCTAATCAGTTGACCAGAGAAGTTATTAATTTGAAATTAAGTTTGGTCATTGAATTAGAAGGAATATTTGTAAAGTAGCTCATGGGTTTGGATAATTTAACTGATTTTTGGCAGTTGGATGCTGTTTTCGGGACGTGGATGGAGCTGCTGTGGGCTGGACCTAATTCCTGGTATCGTCTCGGTTGCGAGGTAGGATTTTAGACTTAATAAACCTATTTGTTGATATGGATCGGATTTTTATCCAAAAGAATTTGTCTTGAATTGCATTGTTGGTCGTAAAACCCTATGTGAGCCCCTTGTTTTGACTTGTAGTTTTGGGCTACAAAATTTCTAATTGAAATATGAAATTGAATCTAGTTGTGATCATTTTAACTTGCTAAAACAAAGAATATCTGATCGGCTTTGGTTATGTGAACTTTTTGTGTTCTACGTGGGTGGATAATGTAATGTGGTGACGTTAAAGTACACATAAATTTAACTTAACAAGAATTCACTTATGTTGTGTTTAAATATGATAGAAGTATTTGATGATAAGTAAGCTAACTTGAATTAGCTTTTAGATCTGCGAATCGATTATGTGATTGTGTGATGAAACATTGAAATTTGATGTTGGTTTGTGAAATGGGATTATAGTTGAATGTAAATCAACAAAAATCTGTCTAAGTTGTGTTGGACTCGGTTAAAGAAATTATAGGTGCGTAGACTTAATTATATTAGCTTTTGCATTCGGTGGTTGAACTTATGTGGTTGGGTTCACTTAATTAAGCATTGAGGCTAAAGGTATGAGACTGAGATATGTGAGAACCCAATTTGATGAAAATAAACCTATGTTTTGTGTGAGTTTGGTTACCTTAGAGGCTTATCTGTCACCATGTGATATGATGAATTAGATGAGGTATGTTTCTTGTATGTTTGTGTTATACCGCATTATATACATGATGGCTTGGCTATGTGATGTGTGGCGTGTCTATGTATGTGTAAGGTTTACTAGCTAAGGTAAGGGACTTGGCACGTCTACGTTACGATACATGGTGTCGTCTCGGTCACGTGATGATGGTGGATCTCTAAGCCAATTCAATCCTATCCTTGGATGACTACATTGTTAGATGTTTTGTGAAAGGATTCTGAATTGGCTATCAGATGTTGATGGGCCGGCCTTGCCCTTAGACCTTCGGGTCTGTAAAATAGTTGCATCGCTTATGAAATGGGTCGGCCATGCACTCAGATCTTTGGGTATATAAAATAGTTGCATCATTTGTGAGATGGGTCGGCCTTTCCCTCAAACCTTCGGGTCAGTAAAATAGTTTAATCATCTATGAGGCGGGTCGGCCTTGCCCTCAGACCTTCGGGTCTGTAAAATAGTTGCACCGCTTGTGAGACGGGTCGGCCTTGCCCTCAGACCTTCGGGTTTGTAAAATAGCTGCATCATTTGTGAGATGGGTCGGCTTTGCCCTCAGACCTTCGGGTCTGTAAAATAGTTTCATCACTTTGTGACTTGCCACATCGGATTATGGATCTTGATTGTGGTAGTTGTGGGTCCTTAAAGCAATCCAAGTTTATCGTTGATTTCGATAATACAATGAAAAGTCATTTTATGAACCTTATGGATTGTGAGAGGTATAGTTGCATTGGTTTACGGAGAGGGGTCGACTTTTCCCTCATCCTTCGGGTTGTAAAATAGTTGCATCGCTGGTGAGAGAGACAGGTTGGCCGTGCCTTCAAACCTTCGGGCTTTTAAAGCGTCCATTGGTTGGGTTCGGGTAATGATACCGTGAACATAAGTTCACAAATATTCTTTGAATAAAAACTAAAATGATTCACTTTTTATGGAAATTGTATAGAACTATTACTTTTATAACAAAGCTTTGAACTTGCAATGTGGCTACTTTCTTTTACTGAAAAACATGCATGTGATAATTATTTTCAAGAAAAAAGTATTATGTTACTTTGATATTAAAACTTGTTTTTGTCACATGCCAACCTTGCATATCATATTGTGATTTATTTTTTCTATTATCCTGTTACTCGGCTCAGCCCGTTTATTTAAAATTTTTCAGGTTAATCTGTTAAAGACTGTGGATTGGGACAATAGCAAGAAAGCTTGAAGCCTTGCATTGCGTCCACATCATCAGTTTAGTCACCTCCATTGTAGCGTGATAAATGCATATTTATCTACATTTCTATTTAGTTGTTGGATTACTGTATGGCCATAAGGCCCTTTATCATTTCCTGTATGCATGTGAGATGCTGATGGGTAGTTTTACTTTCCTTTTTAGTTTATTTAGTTTGTGTTTTGGTTTTCTATTGTTTATGGGTTGCAAGAGCCTACGAGCCACCCTTGATTTATTGATATTTTCGAGCTAGTTTGTTGAGTAGTAGTATAGTTGTGCCGTTATGGGCTTGGTATAGCATAGAATAGCTTAAGAGTGTCGTTGTTGATGCCCTTGAAGGGCTTATATTGATTATTGATGTCCAGATATCTATTTACAGGTTGTCAATTACTTGGGATAGTCCAAAAACAGAGGAAACTCAACCGAAATTTCTAAAAGTTTCAAGAGTTAGAATATTTTCCAATCTTTTAGTCAAATTTCTTAAAAAGGGAAAATGTTCTTATTTTCTAAAATTGGTGTTTTATAAAGATAAACATTCAGCATGAGACTCGGTTATTGGATATTCGTTATTGGATTGTTATTTGGTTTAAGTCCGGACGTTACAGATGGTATTAGAGCTCTAGGCTCCAATACCTTAGGACCGTGGGAAGGGTCATGTGTTATAAAGAGTGGGGTGAATTGCATGTTGCATTCATGACTTACGTGCTTGTATGTTTGTGCGATGTGACTTACCTGCACATGCTATGTGATTATGTGAGCATGGAGGAAGGATTTCGAGGATGATGTTTTTTACCTCGGCGTCCGTATTACTGGTTTGGGGTTCCATTTAGAAAGGCGTCTCGCGAACGCCTATTTTACTAGGAAATCCAGGTCAGTGGTTTGGATTGAGATATCACTCCAAAGAAATCCTCTCGGTATGTAGTTTTGTGATGCTGTGTTTATGTGCTTTGGTGATGGTAGTATGTTATACTCTCGATCAATTGGTCCTTGGGACATTGTGTGGCTTATCCTTAGGGTAAGTTTATGACTCTCGATTTGAGTCGGCATTTTATCCCCCACCTTTATGAAGTTCTACGATGCTTCAGGAACGAGGACGCGACCGATGTTGCAATGTGGATGATATGTCGACATGTGTTATAGTAGACATATTGTCTCTCGAATAGTGAGTATCTTACCTGCGGAAGTAAGAACATGATGAGTATCTGAGGGTGGGTAGACCTATGAGTTAGGTAGTTACCCGGGACGATATGCGCAGATGTGGTGGTTCGCACATCGTGAGCCTTACGTTCTCGTACCCTGATTTGTGTAGTAAACCGTGTACGGTTAGGTGCGTAGAAATGGGAGTGTTGGGCACGATGGGATGTGGATGAGAATTAAGTGGGGGAGTGTGTGGATGACGAAATGTAAACCTTTAAAGTCGATGCCTCGTTTGATAGCACTCTCCTGGTGAGATCGAGATGTCTTAATGGGCCAGAATGACGTGGTGGCGTCACCAGTATCCTGTCTGGGATTAGTATGTGGTACCGAAAGTACATGCTCAAAGAACGTGTCCGCTTGAGGACGAGTGTCGGATATCTATTGTGAGAATCGACAAGAGGCAGATGTGTTTGTTAACCTAGTAAATGCACAGTGGCCACGGTACGGCTTGAATTTGCTTTGATGAGTTGTTTTGAGTCCTTGGGAGGGAAGTTTGATGTTACTTTCTTTTGATTATGGAGTCCCACCCACCCCACCTTTTTCTCAGAAGGTGTCTCTGTGAAGAGAACGTGGTGAAAGGGACTTCAAAGGTGAACCGAGCAGTTACTCCTTTGGTCCTTCTGGATGTCATTGAATTGGATGATGACGGTATTGCCAACGATGCTTCGACAGCAAGGTTGATAGTTGTGATACTCTTGCGGTGTGATTTCCACTTGTAATCCTGAAGTTGGACAATGTCGAGATGGGGCATCAGTGATCTTTTAACCTATATCAGGAGATAAGTTTCAAGGAGTTTTTAGCGATATGGTTGGCGAGATTGTAACCTAGTCGGAAGCTTTTCTTCTACGAAAGTGCAGAGGCACGTAACTAAAGCAGTTTCTTCTTTACTGAGGGTTATGAGAATCTCTTAGTAGATTCTTCTGGGATGTGAGTTGTTAGGAGTTCGTAGTGAACTCATGTGATGCAGTGGATTGGCTAAGTTATAGTATTCTTTATATCCTTCAAGAATTCAGCTTAGTGTATCATGTGTACCATTGGTTAACTATTGGTTGGTGATGGACACCTCTACGGTGTGACTGACTTGACGGTCGTCAGTGTGTTTGAAGGATACCCTGCTGGATGTGGTGTCGGTGTAGGGTGATTACGTTGGTTTTGGTTCAGATTGGTAATAGATGGGTCGACACCAGCCTTCCTTGGGTCGACCCTAGCGAACTACATTTCTGGGACATGGTGGTAAGCGGGTAGTTGTTTGAGACAACCATTACTTCTTGATAAACCATGTTGAAATAGAGTCTTCTATGAGTTAGTATGTCATGACGATCTTTCAATGACTGTAAGTAGAAGCCAGCAGGATAATGTGGGTGTGCTCACTCATGGTTCTTAGTGAAAATCGATTGCTCCTCCTTCTGGATGTGAGGATGTGTGTTAGGTTAGTCCAGATAACCTTTGTTTGGACTACTGGTTTTGTGTAGAGTTATGGATCATGGACGGCCGTTAGTTTGTGACTTCAAGTGGCATGGGCTGATATATCCTTAAGAATCTGTTGAGGTGAGTTTTCTTGTAGTTTCCCTTGACGCCCTCTTCACGTTCTGAACCTTGAGTGGTTCGTTGGAGATTCACCTTGGATGGGGTAAGATGGCAGTGGGACTATGCTATTGGTTGGTATTGAGGCTCATGTTAACGGTTTCTTCTGACTAGGAAACATTAGTGCTGACTTTGTCACGGATAATGCTATGGCAGATGTTTGATGTAGTTCGTGTGTTGATGTAAGTTGATAACCTTAGTGCTGGTTGAGGTTAGCAGAGGTTGAGTCTACTCATGTTCCCTTGGTGTCGACATTGGTGTTATGTGTGTCGACACTATCTTCTTTTTGCCGACACTAACCCATGATGACGACACTGGTATCCTTTGTGTCGATACCTGTATACTTGATTTTTGCGAACGATGGAATAGGTTGTGACTATGTGACTAGGTTGCTTAGACTATTGGCAGCTTCGGTAGATTACCGGACATGTACTGAACATGCGGTTTGTGAGTCATAGAGGTAAGTGTGGGGGACGACCTATGAGCATTATTACCCCTTAGCATAGACTTTGGTATGTTATTCTGAGGTGGCTTAGTTAACGTCGTGAGATACGTTTATAAGTACAGGGAAGTGTATTTTGCGTAAGACCCGTTTTGGTTAGTTATGGGTACAGTTGGCTCTTACGTGACAGCTTGAGAACGTCAGTGCCCTGGGGCAAACAAACGTGAGTGGTAGTATCAGGGATGATCTAATCGTTGTTTTCTGTGACCTCATTCTTTGATTCGTGACACCGCAAGATCATATGCATAAAGGTTTATTGACCTTACTATCCTTTGTGGAGTTATCCAAAGAGGAATTGAAACCGTGATTTGGTATCGGTATAAAAAGAACTTGTTGGTGTGTTGTAGTAATCTAGTTGTTCCTGTGTTGGACCCGAGTCTGAGTTCGCTGTGAGATTTCTGTTGTGCATTTGGTGGTTGAGGACTCGAATGTGTTCTTTCGTAAACCTTGATGATTGTTACGTCGTGATGTATCGGGTATTGATAAATTATGTAATCGTATTGTGGATCAGTACACAAGTGATAAAACCCTTTGATAAAGGTTATTTTGGGTGGGTCATGCTGGTGAATTGTGCGTTAGTGGGGTCGCTTATCGCCCGAAAGTTTGAGTCCCTACCATTCTTGATTGTGAACTTGTTTGATTGAGTGCTTATGGGCAGAACGTATAGTTGATGGAGAATAAAGTCCATACCTAGTATTCAGGCTGGGTTGTTGCATGAAATATGTTTGATTTCGAGGACGAAATCTTCTAAGTGGGAGAGGTTGTAACGGCTTGACCCGCCTAATTAATATTTTATTTTAAATCAATGGAATTTCGAATAAATTATTTTATCCTTAACAATTTCTTTTTATATATAAATGGTTATTTAGTTAACCATTTGTTGGTAAAATTTTAAAAGTCAAAATAGAGACTTTTTGGAGAAGTAAGCCATTTATCTTTTGAAAAAAAAATAATAATAATAATTAATTAATTAATTAAAATAAAATTTTAGTTGTCAATTGAGGTTATATATATATATATATACATGAATATGTATATATAAAAATATTTTATATAAATATTTTTCAAAAAAAAAAAGAATTTTGTAGAACTGACCCGAAGCCGAAGCTTCGGGAGAGAAGACACACAACGAATGAGAGGGTGAGAGAGAGAGCATCAGAGCGACGGAGAAAAGAGGCCGCCGACCACCACCCCGGTGCCGACCACCGTCGCGCCACCCCAGCGCCTCAGGTGCCGTCGCCGGCGAGAAGAGAGGATGGAAAACGGGCTGAAACAAGGCCGAAATAGGGGCTCCACCGTGTGCAAAAATTGCGGCCTCCGACGGCGATTCGGGGTTCGATTCGGCCCGATTTCTTCAGATTTCTTCATCTAAGGTGATCTTCTACCCCTTAAGTATGTTTCTAGTGATTTTGTTTCGAATTTGATTGAAGTTTTGAGATCGATTGAGATTAGGGCTTCGTTGAACTCGCCGGTCCCCATTTTTGGATTTTTGGATTTTTAACATGCTTTTGGCTATTGAATGATGAAATTGGACTTAGATCTGCTATCTAAGCTTGCTAGAATTATTTTGGTGAAATCAATTTTAATTTTGGAGAAACTAGGGTATTCGAACCCGATTTGGGGATCGATTTAGGGAATTCGGTCCTACAGGGATAATTTCATGAAATTGGCCCAAATTCTACGATATTGGGGTAGAATAGGGCCTATGATTAAAATTTTGTATTTTTTAGGATAGCTGGATTATATCCCCGTGAATTAATTATCAAGTTGGTAATTTGATTTTTTTCCAGCTGGACGCGCTTTTGGGGATGATTCGGGACGGATATGGATTCGACTCGGATTTTCGGTATCGTCTCAGTTGCGAGGTAGGATTCTAGACCTTATAAATCTATTCCTTGATATGGATTGAGATTTTTCTCACAAATATCGTATTTGAACACCAAGATGATTAGCGAACCCGATGTGATTTGGTTTTTGAGCTCTGTTCGGTAACCATAGTAAATTATTGAAACGGTTGGTGATTTTTTATTCAGAAATTTTATAGTATGGAATTGACCATAGCTTTTGAACTAAACTGTTTATGATCTTTGTTGGAGGTTTTGACTTATCTTCTTAACCTGGTCCAAAAATTACCGCTCCTTTGGCAGCATAAAATGTCTGAAAATTACAGCTCCTTTGGCAATATAAAATGCTTACGTTCTCTGTTGTTTTACTAGATTAGATGGTTAAGTCACAGATGATGAATTTAGTTGTTTTGAGGAGCTTAACTTCTTAAGCTCCAAACTTACATATTTTCATTTTGAGAAAATTAAGCTCTTGAATGAATGTAGGACCATGATTACTTTACTCACCTTCATAGTTATAAGCTGAGATTTCAATGAGATTAATAAGTAACATTAACATTATTGTGTTGGTATATGGAAATTAAATGAATTTGAGATATGGAAATAGAAAGATGTAATCTATGGACCTTTATGTGATCATGCTTATGAAAATGTAATCGTGTTAACATGTATTAGGATACATGTTATATATAAATGATAATGGTTATGGAAACATGTGATATGTGGCATGTTAAGTACGCGTAAGGTTTACGAGCTAAGGTATGGGACTTAGCACGTCTACTTTACGATACATGATGTTGCCTCGGTCAGG
>JAULLG010120666.1:0-13085 GCA_035668355.1 Sarracenia leucophylla
ATCTAAAGTTCAATTTTCTAAGGGTTCAACGCGAATCCGATTTCCAACTTACCGAACCATTAGCAAAGGTTAATTTTCGTTTATCCGAAAATTACCAAATTTGAAACATAGGCTAATTATCATGCCAATGACACATATTCAAGGTCAATTTCTCAAAATTATGGCGAGTTGGTCAAAATTTCCAAATTTGGGCCAAACGTTCCAACCGAAACCCTAATATGCCCAAATTCAAAATCGATCAATCTCTAGCATTTCTAGCAAGCTAAAATAATTCTAATAAAACTCTATGGTATAATCCAGTAACCAATTGTGAGATTCAAACATTAAAACAAACAGAAATCAGATTTTCGATTCCGTCGGGTGCGCCGGCACCCTAAGTTTTGGTTGATCATTGAAACCTCATTTTTTACACAATCTATATCAGTAGATATGTTTAAAATGTCGAGAACCCTACTTTTGTGAAGAAAAATCAAGAAAATCGAACCGATTTGATAATTAAAGCCCTAGCCAAAACTCGTGGAGGTCGCGCGCGCCGCTGCTCTGTTTTGCTTCTGCTTCTTCCTCCTTTCTCATCGTCGTCGACGGCACTGGTGTCGCCGGAGGGGGTCGACACTGGAGGTGGTGACCGGAGGTGGCCTCCTCCTCTCTTCTCCGACCATCTCTCCCTCTTCCTCTCTCGTTTTCTCTCTTTCTCTCCATTTCTGTCTCGCGTGTTGCGCGAGTCTTGCCCCGAAACCAAATTGTATTTTATTTTATTTTATTTTTTATAAGGAAGCTTTTACATGCTTCAAGAAAAATACCATCCCCTTAAATTTTTTTATCCTTTTTATTTAGAAAAAGGGACTTTGTAAAAAAGAATTTTGAATTATTATAAAAAAACTGAGGATAAAAAAATAGGTTATCCATAACTCTTTTTAATTTAAAACAATTATTAAATAAAATAAATCAGGTTATTACAGGAAGGGTAGGAGATAAGATCTCTGATGACCTGGACTATGGTCCCAGTGGCCTGGAAGTGTAGACCGACCTATTGTGCCCCAAGTTGGCACGATAGAAGATAAGATATCCGATGACCTAGACCTCCGTCCCAATAGCACGGAAACAAAGACCAGCCCATTGTGCCCCAAGTTGGCAAGGTAGGAGATAAGATCTTTGATGACCTAGACTACGGTCCCAATAGCCTGGAAGCGAAGACCGTCCTATTGTGCCCCAAGTTGATAGGGTAGGGGATAAGATCTCCGATGACCTAGACTCCGATTCCAATAGCTCGATACAAAGATCAGCCCATTATTCCCCAAGATGATAGGGTAGGAGATAAGATCTCCGATGACCTATACTACGGTCCCAATAGCTTAGAAGCGAAGACCGACTTGGTGTGCCTCGCAACGGCCAACTCCGCAAGACGCCCACCAAATATGTCTACTATGTACTGGACCCTTGGACAATACGTCTGGCCAATGGGCCCCATTAGAAGAAATGGATACGCCAAGAACAGGGAGTTTACATAAAGAGTACAAAACTACAACGGCCACACACTCAACAGAGCAAAGACAAAATACAAATAGGTTCTGCGGCGTAAAACAGAAATAAAGTCGTATTACAAAAGTAAGAAAGAAAAAGGACAGGATCAAGGAAGAGCCCTTAGAGGAAGAGAAGAGGAAGGCGAGGGGCTCAGAGGTCTGCCCCAATGACCCCCATGATCCAGCAGGTCAGCATCCCAAGAGTCATCGCCTCCACTATCGGGCGGAGCAGTAGTAGCTCCCCTCCATCCTTCCGTTGGTGCCCTTCAGAACCCCTAAAGAATGCCGAAGTCCAAGTGAGGCCACTGCTCTTGGGCAAACCACCGAAACGTCTCAAAGCCCGCCTAGCACGCCAAATCTGATCTCCTCTTCATCTCGGCAGCAACCCCAGCCTCTACTAAGGCATCCAAGGCCTGAACTCGACCCATCAGAACAGCTCTCTCCCTCTCCAGCTCCTGGAAGAGACCGTCCATCTCGTCAAGATGATGTGGAAAGTTACACTGCAACCGAAATATCGTCTCTCTTACCTCCAGTATTCTACGAGCGACCTCGTGACTCGACACTGCGGCCTATATCAAAGAATAACAATAAGAAATGGTTAAAGCATCAAGAGAAGAAAATGAGAAGATATGAGTATCAGGATATCAAAGATGGGAAACTCCGAAACCAATAGTCATACCATCGCAATGTCTCGCCAATAGTGATCCATCGCGGGGATGGAGCCGAGAACCCAAAGCACGAACCTGTCCTAGTCAAAAAGGGCCCTACCAATGAGCTCCGCCCCCAACTTAGCCTCACCGTAAAGGTTGAGCCGCGCCAAGGCCTCCCTTGTACTCTGTGTATCCTTAACCGCAACTGTCATCGAGGGTTGGAGTTCTCCAGCAATGACTTCGTCACCAACTCCCGCTACGGTAGCCTCACGGGAGCGGGAAGCCACCTCCCCATGTGTGGAGTGGCCAGCAGACGACGCCCCAACCCCCCTCCGTCCATGTCCGCGCATACCACCTTGCCTCCAGTGGGACATTTTCTCTATCAAACGTGGAAGTCTGCTTCACAAAGCGACAAGAGAACAAGAGATAAAGTTGAATCCTCAACCACCATTGAGATGGCGAAGCAGAAAGGAACCAACTAAAATAGTTGTCAAGGGGACATGAACAGCCACCAACCCTCGAAAAAGCAATTGTTGCCTTTATGAGCATTTAAAGAGAGTCCCTTCACATTCATCAAGCATTTATGGGAAACTAAAATGACCATTTCATGGCTAGCTAATGACCGGCTAATATTGGCCCAGATGCCAAACTTCTCAATGTTCGACCAAGGGATCACTGATCTCGTTTGATCAGCCCGTTGAGAGTTTAAACAGCAAGCATTGTCGCTTGGCATAAACTGCGCCCGACAAGCATTCCACTCATCCTAAGAAATACCCAACAACCCGAGACCGTCACTTGGGTACCACCAACGAGCCCATGGACATTCAGTCCCAGGCAAGTCCAACCAAGGATCGATCGACCCACAGGGGGCTCTAGATTGGTACGAAGGTCCAGCCAGTGGTCAGGGTTAAGCAGACAAGTACTTGAGGGGCACATCAACAATAGTTGAAAACAGAAAGAATAAGCAGCCATTCAGAGAAACAGTAAACCAAAAAATGTCCATATTACTCCTACTTCCTGGGGAACCAATTTGTTCCCAACACAGGCGCTAAAACAAAATGTAGCAAGTGTATAAGAGTATGTGCAAAATGGGACAACATAAGACCCCATGCAAGGGGAAGCACAGCAAAAGAAGAGGTCATGGGAGAAAGACGGAAGCATAGGGCCAACAATCAGAAAGCAGCATCTTCAACCTCGAGCAGGTCAGCGGATGCCTTTGGGATGGTCAAGTCCACAATGGCCATCCTCTCGTCCAACGGCCGCTGGTCAACCTCCTCGTCGATCGACATGTTAGGGATGCCCTCCTGCCTGGCGAAGCCAGAGCATTCCCCTGGTCGGGTACCTCTTCGAGCACAACCTGAGCAGCTTGATCGGCGGGCGCACCGGGTACCTCTTTGGAATCCTCCTCGTCTCCAGGCACTATCGAGGAGAAGTCACATTATGGAAACATGGCTCTAGCCCACTTCATGAAGGCCTTCCAGCCACCCTCCCGATACTCGACAATTTTAATCTGCACAATAACACTCTCCATATGATCCTTGATCCTCTACTAGACAGCCTTCTCAAACTCATCCGTCTCCATCAAAACCGCAACCCGGCCACTCTCTCCCATGTCAGCTCATCCCAACACTCCTGAATGGAACCCCGGAGTTGGATGTTCTCATACGTGACCTCCTTAAGCTCGGCCTGGAGCTTTCTCCTCTCCTCATCCGTGGCCTGGCCAGCCTCGGCCTCCTTCTCTAGAGCAGCCCTCAATTTTGAAATCTCCGATTGGAGATTACCATTCAGGCCCGCCGTTGCTTTTAAGCTCTCCCTCGCCTCCTGGTAGCGCTTCCTCATCGCTTCCCAAGCGGTGCCATACTCTATCATCTTTTTGGCAGCATGGTAACTCCGGGAAAAAGACTGTAAAAGATCCAGATAATTACGATTATTATATATTACAAGATGTAAGATAAAAGGGACGTAGATGATACCTTAGCGGCCTCACTGAAGAGATTGCCAGTAAGGTCCTCAAGAGTTAGGGTCTCCATCAGCTTCTGGTCGCGACAAAGAGAGCCCTCTCGATAACCCCTAGATAGAAAGCATTGCGTCAAAAAAAGACCATTCCTGCTCTATAGGAGGATCGGTCGAGGGCCATTTGCCTGGCCTCTAGCCCAACACTTCAACCTACTGGGCCGCAGCCTCCTGCCTGGCCGAGGACGGTTCCATGATGTCACGATGGCCTATCGAAGGACCGCCTTCTACCATAACCGCGGGCTCTTTCTGTTGAACCGAATCCTACCGAATTGAAGTTGATACCCTCCGGCGTTTGAGTTCCCCAGCCTCCTCTCCACGGCCCTGCTCTCGGCGATCTCTTATCGCCAAGACTTTAGGCCTCGTGTCCATGTCCTCCAAACTAGTCTTTACGGTCTCCTCTTCTACAGTCGACAATCCTCCTGTAAATGTAAAAACACAGATCAATAAATTGCTAATGCCCAGACAATGGTATCGACGACAAGAAGATGGGGAGGGGGCTACCTTGAGGGGCCCCCTCGTCCCCCGCCAAGTGAAGCAACCTAATTGCCCTCGAAGAAACCTCGGGACCATGAAGACACTCACTCAGATTATCAGGCCAGGTCAAAGCTTCCCAATCTCGATCTGGGTGAGCTAGAACTACATCAATGGCCGCCTGCTCTTCATCCGACAGTATCACTCCGGCGGCGGCATTGTCCTTAAGTGGAGCGGACCTGACCTGGGGAACCCGAATAGCCACTCCAGTCCAGGTTTCCTAATCCTACATCTCCCATCCTAGGACAGAAATGAAGAAGAATCGGCCCTTCTTGTTCTTGATGGAAGAGGGAAAACTCTTCATCTGACTCATGCCCCTATGAGCCGTGAGGGTGACATATCCAGAATGCAATTCCGACGGCTTATAACAATAGAAGAACTCCACGAGCATGATAGCCCTATGGTGAACTGTCTTCCACAGTGCCATATTGCCTATCAAAATTCTCTAGGCATTCGAGGACAATTGCCCAGGGGCGATACCTAAGAAACTCAGGAACTCCCGCACAAAGAGAGGATGAGGGAACCTTAGTCCAGCCTAGAGTGTCCTTTCAGAAAAGCACACCTCCCCCTCCCTCAGTGAGATACATGCCCTCTCACCCGTCTCGGGTACCCTGAGCACCATCGAAGTAGGCATCTGGTACGCGATCGCCATCTACTCTAATTCCCTGGCCCCGATCGTACACTTCTTCATTTTCATCGAGAAGGAAGCCTAGGATCCACTCTCTCTGATGTTCATCGAACCAACGGCATCCTCACGAGGAACACCACCAGAAGAATCCCTCTCACCCCCGCGTCATCTTCGCCTCACCAGACCCCCCTCCCGAGAGGTTGATGGCTGGGGTCCCTCATCGACGCCTCCCCTTGAACCACGTTAGGGTTGGCAACCAGTACAACGCTAGGAGGATGAAAGTTTAGAGCGCGAACAGAGAATCTAGTCAAAGAACTACTAAAAATCGTGGGGCAGCGAAAATTGCCCTCTTCGTCAGAATCGGAATACACTACAAACAGATTTCTATGCGAAGATGAACGTACCAAGATGTTATCTCTCAGATTCGGTGATTCAATATGCCTCCAAAATGCCTACACCCTTCAGCGCGATGGTAATCTCAAAACCCTTTCTCCGAGAGTATACCTCAGTCGTAATCGTGCCCTTTTGTTTGAATCTGCTAGCTGGCCATCAACCCACACGATTAAGCCGCATGCATTTATTATGAATTTATTACGAAAAGACAAGACGTGCTTCTAACCAAACAACACGCATCAGCTTTTGCGGTTGGGGACTCCCGGATAAAAAATATTACCAACTAGCTGCCAACTATGGCCTCATAACATCGGTCAGCATCAGTCTAACCCTGTGCAGCAACCTATTGTCCAGTCGATACAGGGGACTACAGTTCCAGCTACTCTTCATAACCCCTTGCCTTCGGCCGAGACCCATAGAGAGTAGGTGACTACTGATATACACTAATAAAAAATGACATTTTTGAAACAAGCTCAACAACAAGCAAGGACAGAATCGTAATTGGTATTCTTAATAATCCATAGCCTTCAGCTCGGCATCATTAAGAATAGGGGACTACTCATATAGTTGTACATCAACCATGGGCTCGACCCAAGCCAATCGAGGCAAGGCCTGGCCCACTTGGTAACCAGCCTGACGGATGACAGCAAGACAAGCCAGGAGACCCACAAGGATAGCTGATCAACTGACCAAACCAGCCGACCACTCGACAAGAAGTGCATGCTCAAAGATTATCGGTCGGCCAAACCGATGTGCCTACCCGACTAGCCAGAATGCCGACCCTCAACATCGAGCAATTGAATCAATGAGATCCCTTCCCCAAAGCCAGAAGCTCAGCTCAGGACCCAACCTTGGAAGCATCATTCACACACGCCTGGGTGGACCCTCCTTGGCCGTTACAGAAGAATATCCCCTATGTTAGAAGATTGCGGTAGATCTCGAACCTTCCTAATACAGATAGGGAAAGAATCTCTGTAACCGATCGTGTGGTCCCAATGGACACGTGGAAATTCTCTCCAAGAACCTATAAATACTGAAGGTAACCATAGGGAACATGTACGTAGTCATAAACCCTAATCGCCACTACACTCCTTTCTTCTCCATTCACCCCATATCGATTATATTCTGACTTGACCGTCGGAGTGGGCCCGTTGGAAACCCCTTTGGCACCCTGTCCAACGGTTTGTTCATGTATCTCAGGTCCATTGGAGCTTGGAGCAGTCCACACCGGATTCTGACGCTATCAATACATGTGTCTAGTCATTTCATTACCTCTTGTTTTATGACCTCTTTCATGTTGGGATTTAATGGTCGCTGCATTTCATGTGTAGGATTGGTATCCTCCTCACAATGGATGTGATGCATGCAAACAGACGGATCAATTCCCTTTAAGTCGGCTACTAACCATCCTATAGCTCATTTGTGGGCTTTGAGAACTACAATCAATTGCTCTTCTTGTATAGGCATAAAGTCTGAGGCATTAATGATTGGTAAGGTTTTATGAGGCCCAAGGAAGATGTACTTGAGTGAGTTTGGTAAAGGTTTTAGCTCAAGCACAGGTGGGGCTTCAAAAGATGGCATGGTAGGTATAGATGAGAGTGGGGGTAGTTCTTCAAAGCGGGACACCAATGGGGGCGTGTCTACATAATCTGGTGTTTCTGGCTCGGCTTTTGTTTGATCAATAGTCAGATCAAGCTTTAGAAAGTCTTCCCCAAAGTAAGCCAGACAGGCATCCAGGGGATCATCAATGAAAATGGTAGGTAGGGCTTGTTGTGTTGCCTTCCTAACATGGTCAATTACGTAGTAGTCAACTTCTATTGTAGGGTTATGGGAGGCGTGGAACAAATTAAGCCTTAGCTTCATGTTGCCAAATGAGACGTCCATAACCCCAGTTTGGCAGTTGATGCATGCATTTGCGGTGGCCAAAAAGGGGCGCTTAAGAATAACAGGTGTCTACATCCTTGTGCTTGTGTCTGATTTAGTGTCTAGTACTATAAAGTCAACCGAGAGTAGAAAGTTGTCAACCTTGACTAGTACATCCTCAATGATACCTCGGGGGACTTTAACTGATCGATCTACTAACTAGAGAGTAATAGGGGTCGGTTTCAGTTCTATAAGACCGAACTGCTCGTATACAGAGTATGGGAGGAGATTCATGCTAGCTCCTAAGTCTAAAAGTGCTCGGTCGATTTGGTGATCGCCGATTACACATGAGATGGTTGGGATCGCTGGGTTTTTCAACTTTGGGACTAAATCGTAGCTGAGGATGGAGCTAATGTGTTCTATTAGAAGCACTTTCTTGGGGGTGCTCGTTTGCGTCTTACGCTTTTGTGTGCATAAGTCTTTTAGGAACATGGCGTAAGATGACACTTGCTGGATAGCATCTAGAAGGGGTAGATTTATTTTTACGTGCTTGAATAATTCAAGCACGTCCATCATTGGTGGCCCTTTCTTGAGCTGGGGTTCCGGTGGTTCAATGCGTGATGGATATGGTGCCTTGAGTTCCATTGGTATTTCTAGAGGGGCCATGAGTGCCTCCTCGAATGGATCTTTGGGTGGTGGTGCAGTTGTTTGCTGAGTTGCTTCGGAGTCATCAGACTCGTCCACAACTATCGGGGTAGGTATTGACTGCACAGGTATGTCTTGGGTAGTGCTGGAGTCTTGAGACTCCTCGACTAGGGTCGGGGTTGATGTTTGTTGAGTTCTTTCGGGTATTGGTCATGGTTCTAGTTCTTTTCCACTCCTCAAGGTATCACATCCTTGGCTTGCTCATGATATACCCCGCTACTACTGGGATTGTTATCGATGACGTACTGGCCTTTAGGGTTCATCACAGTTTGACTTGGCAGTTTTTCATCTTCTCGGCGGTTTAGTGCTACAACTATCTGTCCCACCTGTGTTTCTAGCTTAGCGATGGACTGGGAGTGAGAATTCAAAAGTTGGGTTTTCATGTCCAGGTCCTTCAGTGCTTTCAACACGGTTTCCTCGACGGGAAGTGCTCGAGGAGTTGGGGTAGGTGCTGGTTGTGGGGGACGGTAGGCATGTTGGTTGAAAGAATTGAACGCGGGCCTAGGTGCCTGAGTCTGTGATTGGCCAGGTTGCTGATTCCGCCAAATAAAGTTTAGATGGTTCTACCAACCAAGGTTATAGGTGTTAGAGTAGGGGTTGTTGCCTGATTGGGGAAATCCTTGAGCACTGTGGATTTGCTCTTGAACGAAGTCGAGGAATTGTTCAGCCGCAGGACATTCAGTGACATAATGTGATGGATTGGCATATAATGCACAGACGTCCTGGATACCTGAGGATGTTGGTTGAGCTACAGGAAGACCAGTGGTCAACAGTATGTCTATATGCTTGGGCCGTAAGATCAATGCTTTGATTGACCTCATGAAGTCCTTGAGTCTTCTGTGTTATCATCCTGTCTGTGCGGGAGACTGAGGCTTCATGTTGTGAGCTCTCACTTAATTTCTCGAGGTGGGTCCATGCCTCTATCTCGTTATTCGTCAAGAATGTGCCGCCGCACGAAGCATTGACATAGTGACGATGTTGGGGTAATAGACGTTCGTAGAAGTTCTACACTAGTTGCCACTTTGGGACTTGATACGAACTCGTGGGAACGATACGAACTCTCCACTAGCTACCTGTTAGTGAGGATTTTGGTATAAACTAGTAGTAGGATGACCAAGCTACCATATAGCTTTTGCTAAGGTGATACAAAATAACAACAAAACAGCAACAAAACAACCAAACAAACAAAATAAGACAAAATTCGAAGAAAATGTCCAAGACCAAACAACCACCATTCGGACGCTGCCACACTTCCGTTCGGATGCAGATCACCATTACCATTGGGACGCGTAACAATTTTCGTTGGGACGCTCTAGCCATTTTTGTCCAGACACTATGCCATTTCCATTCGGACGGTTTATCGCCAACATAGTTGTATTCCAAGAAGGACTCCAACTTCCTAAAATCTATAAGTAGACCCTGACCCTCACAGTTTTTGACAAACTAACCCAGTGATGAAAAATCCCTCCTCTCTTTAAAATCTCACTTCCGACCTCAATGAGTTAGTATTGGAAGGACTGGGCCTCGACGAGAAGCTACCGACAATCACTAATAACAACTTGAAGATGGATTCCGTCCCGACCATGCGTGGCTAAGTCCCTCTTCTGTCCTAGGTTACAATGAAACTCAAGCATGGTATTTTAGGAGTATATTAATTCTTTTATTTTATTTTAGCTTTTAAATTGGATTTGTTATATGACTATTTCATTCCACGATATATTTGATCGCTGAAAAAATATTTCTTTTAAATAAATGTAATTTCCATTTATGTTTTATGTGATTTCATTAATTGTGGATTATATAACTGTACTTATTGTTACTCGTATACTTGAATATGAGATAGTGTATACCATGTATAAGACGAGTCGTGCTCTAAACAACTTGTGCTAAAATTCTGAATATGGTATGTCGTATTAAAGATTCAGGAGTTTAATTGTATAACTTGAGATATTCTATACTATTAACGAGATGAATTATGCTCCAGATAGTCCGTATCCTGTTCTTAGATAGAATATGTCTTGTTTGCATGTAAATGTATTCTCTTGAATATTCATATCGGTTATATCACGAAATGATCAAATCTAATAAAAAGCTAGATAAAATATGAATTAATTGAAACTAAAATTCTAGACGAATGTGGATTCTAACATGTGGTAGAACCTTTCTCAATGTAAACCTCATTTTCTTAATCTTAATTTAGATTAGCTAGAAGTTAACTTAAATTAGAATTAGTTTACAAAATCCAAGATTTATATTTTTATTAATTAAATTAAAAAGTTTTCTAAGGATTAAATAATTGAAAAATATTCATTGTCATATATTCATTGTGGGAACGATCCTCACTTGCCGCTAGCTACCAGTTAGTGTTAAATCTTGGTATACACATGATACATGACGACATATATACCAGTTTTTGGCAACGTTGCAGAGGAATATTA
The DNA here is from genome assembly GCA_035668355.1 of Sarracenia leucophylla. Classification (NCBI taxonomy): domain Eukaryota; kingdom Viridiplantae; phylum Streptophyta; class Magnoliopsida; order Ericales; family Sarraceniaceae; genus Sarracenia; species Sarracenia leucophylla. Next base: position 10,745 of record JAULLG010120666.1, read on the forward strand.
TGGAATCTTTTTTTTTTTGAAAAATCATTATTTAACCTGATTCTTTTTATTTAATTATTTTACTTTCTTTTTCTATTGAAAAACCGAAAATGATAAAAAAAATCAGAACACCACCTTCTGTCCGGATGATGCCTTATTTCCGTCCGGACGGCACTGTCTGACACCGTCGGGACGCCAATCATTATCTAATCTGAATTTTCTTATTTGATTATTTTATTATCTTTTTCATCCCTGTATGTGTTGTAGTGGTTGTGTGTTGAGACGGTTGTGTGCATGAGTTTGATAGGTATGGTATTGATAATAAAGGGCTACCGACCCTTCGGTTTGAGACCATAAATGAGTGTTAGTGGTTTGACCACAAAAGGGTGGCCTACCCTTTGGTTTATAACTGTAAAAGAGTCCTAATTGTGTGATCTTAACAGGGCTACTGAACCTTCGATTTATAACTGTAAAGGAATGCTAATTGTTTGGACTTGACAGGGATGCTGATCATTCGATTTATAACCGTAAAAGGGTGCTAGTTATGAATGTTTGAAAAGATGGCCTACCCTTTGGTTTATAATAGTAAAGGAGTGCTAGTTATGTATGTTTGAAAGGGTGGCCTACCCTTTGGTTTATAACCGTAAATGAGTGCTAGTTATGTATGTTTAAAAGGGAGGCCTACCATTCGATTTATGACCATAAAAGAGGAAACGTATGCTCGAATAAGTGGAGTATGTGGTTATGCGGGCTTGAGCACACGAGTATGTGATAGAGGCCTGGTACAATATGTTGGATATTATTGTATTTTGGTTATATTGCAAATTGGCGATGTATAAAGTTGCTGCATAACCATCCTCGTATATCTTGCTTTTACTTTTATATTGTCATGTATCCTACGAGTTTTGACTCATGTTATTTTATAACATTTCAGGTGAAAACGGGAAGACGATAGCAGTTTGACGTATATAAGCTTGTTTCTCTTAATCCCCAAATAGCTTTATGAGCTTTTTGGGATACATAGTTTGATTATATTCTCTTGCCTCCTATTGTTAGATAAATGTAATTAATGTTATTTATACTCAGTTTCATTTGAGAGGATGATTGTAAGGTCATAAGGCCTAGTTCATATTTTACGTACATTTCAGGTATTGTTGAATCTGTAGTTGTTTGTTTTAAGTTCATTTCAGTTTGTGATTTGATTGGAGGATGAGAAGTATGCCTTGGCGTTTGTTATGGATGCTGTTGAGCGACTTATATTATTGTTGATGTAATATCTTGTTATATGGGTCATTGTTTCTTTTGGCATAGATATCAACACCAATCTAGGCGAAGGTTTTGGACCTTATCGCATGGAAGGTGAATCAGAAATACTTCCCTATGTCACTTCCGCCAATATTGCCTGTGGTGCTCATGCTGGCGACCCGGTGATAATGGAAGAAGCTTTAGAAGAAACCCGATATTACGGATTGGCTCTAGGAGCCCATATCGGCTATTCAGATTTGGCTGGTTTTGGTAGAAGAGAAATACACATTCCACCAAACGAATTGAGAGCATCTATTCTTTATCAATTGGGAGCATTGTCTGGCTTAGCTAGGACATTAGGCTTTGATATTTCACAAGTAAGACCACATGGTTTTCTCTATCGCCAAATCTCATCCGATTTACGCATTGCTATGACTGTAGCTCGCGCTATAGCTGAATTTGATCGTTGGCTAGTTTTGATTGGACCAGCTAGTGCCAATCTTTTGACTGCCGGTGAAAGAGCTGGGATTAGGGTAGCAGGTGAAGCTTGGATTGATCGCATGTACGATGGTAATGGTCATCTTTTGCCACATACACACAGCAAAGCTACTATCAGAAATCCACAAGAAATTTTGAAACAAGCTCATAACCTGATCAACAATGGAAGTGTTGTTGCCGCTGATGGTTCAATCGTGAAAATTCATTTCCAAACTATACATATTCACCCTGGAATACCTCAGGCTAAATTGATAGCTGAAAAATTACGCTCCATGATTCCTCATGCTTGCTCGCTTACAAAAGAGCCATTTGCTCCAGACAAAGAAGACCTCTCTTATTCATTAGCTTATAACGAATAGCTGCAGCTACAAGCTCAATCGTGAGCATCATGAGCCTGCATTCTATTAGATCATTAGAAGCTCAAGGTAGACGTTTGGCTGGCGGAATCATTTCGTCATACCAGCTGCCATAATATTCTGGATAGTCTTCGCCAGTGGTAGAAGTTATTGTTTTTTGCAAAGCCTTGCGAATAGCTTTGCGACCACCACGCTTATAACGATTGAGCCATTCTAACTCTCTTGGATCAACCTCGACCCGAGCTTTTAATAACTCTTTGACG
>JAULLG010123933.1:0-13027 GCA_035668355.1 Sarracenia leucophylla
GACGCTCTTCCGATCTATGATTTTCATAATTCATTTTCTAAGAATAAATGGCATTAAAAGGATAATATTTACATATTCCTAAAATGAAAGTGTTAACACATTTCTAACATTTGAATTGACACTTTAGCCAAAAAATGACTTAACTCTCAAAAGGATTAATACACTCACCTATTTTTAAATGAGAAAATTTTGTGTTGAACCCAATTGAAAAATAAGTCAAACACTTTCAAGGCAAAGTATTCTTCAAGAAAATCAAGTGTGTCAACCCTTTAAACAAATGGTTTGACACCCTACCAGTTTTATTGAAGTTGCTTTCAGGTGTATCAAAGAATACTGTTGACACAAACAAGCCTTGTGTTAACACGAAAGAGTTGAAGCTCCCACGACTCAGAAATGAGTCGACACAAATTAGTTTTACGTCGTCACAAAATTGTTTCACTTTTGGTTTCCAAGATTTAGTGTTAACACCAAAAAAGATTCGAGTCTATACAAAGTGTCTCCTCCCATAACCATGTGTTCCTACAGAATTGTGTTGATACCAAAGAAGATATGATTCGACACCAAGCGCCTCAAGGACATCTGGGTATCAAAGGTTATATAACTGTGTGACCTGTTTCAATTTCGAATTTAAAAAAAAAACCCTCGATTTTGTATTTTAATACTTAAAACCTTTTTGAAAACCGGTTTAATCTTTGGAACATCTTAAAATTCCATCTTGATTCGGGGTTGTTAATTCAAATCGAGGGTTCTAGAACCTTTGGAACATTATTCTGAGGTGTCGGGTTGAGTTTCAAAGCATTCAGGTTGGAAACGCGCCTCAATTTTTAAAATATTTCAAATCGGTGCCTGCAGCAGTGGGTCGCTCGAGCGACCCTTCGACCGCTCGAGCGGTGGGTTCACTCAAACGAACTTAAGACCGCTCGAGTGGTGTGTGTTTGGTAGACTAGTATATAATCGCGTTATGTCACATTTTAAATTCTCCCTTTGCATTGGTTCTCTCTCTAAAAACTAGAGATCGGTTGGAGAAGATATAAGGTTTACTGGAGGTGATTTTGAGGGTTTTTAGACTCCGTTTGGGTATGTCTTATAGACTTTTTGCTTGAAATAGATAATATATACATTGTATTTCTTGTGTTCACCGAATTATTTCTATTCTAGGTGGATTTGCTGAGGCTTAGGACTCGTTTGGGGGCTATTTTTGTGCTCTTCTATCACTCTTGAGGTAGGATTTATGCTAATCCATAATTATTATATTGTTATGAGCTGTATTTTGAGTTGTTGTTAAGTTTATTTGGATTTTCTTTAAAAATCGGAAAATACAATAATCCTTGGTTAATATTTGTATGATTATATTGTTGTGTATGCTAGTTTAACATGATATGAAGTATGTTGTTTTATCAATTTATTGAGTAATTGATTAAAACAAATCATGCTTGAACCTAGGGTTTATGATTTGGAGGTTTTTGTTAAAAATTTAGAAAATTAATTAATTAACCCTAATTTTATGAAATTAACCTTAATTATATGCAATTGGGTCCTATTTGAGTAGAAATGGACAATAATATAGCTTTGTCATTTGAAAATTGGGTGGCGGTATTTTGACAGTCATGTGGGTAAGGCTAGGCATACCCTTATTTTGAGGCTTAATAATGCTAGCATAACATATTTTTATCTTGCGTATTAATTATTGCATGTTTAGTGAGTAGTTGGCGAGAATTTACATGGTTTGGCCTAGGCATATCCTTGATTGGAGGATTAAATGTGCCATTGTAGCATATATTACCTTACATGTTAATTGTTAGAATTTATGATTAGTCGATATAACTTCATGCGGATAAGCCTAGGTTTATTCTTTCTTGTAGGCTTAATTATACAATTTTGGTATATATACTTGCCTTGCATGATGTTCATTGGATATGCCTTGTTGTTGATGAGTTTGCATGCGAATAGGCCAAGGCTTATTCTTGATTAATTGTGTAATGAACATAACTCCTTACATGTTATGTGGACTATTGATTATGGAGAATTGACGACATGACGGGGGTGTGCGTGAACGGAGGCCCACTCCTTCGATCACAAATCGTAAACATGGGATTGGTTCATATGGGAGTCAAGGCTCGGATAGAGCCAAGGAGATTTATCAGTGGTCATTGCCGTGGTAATGACCCGGAAGCCCATTTCCTTCGGTCACAAAGAATAAACATGGGATTTGTTCCTACGGGAGTCAAGTCTCGGGTGGAGCCAAGGAGATTTACTTGTAGTTATTATTTGGGTGTGATTACTTGCCAATTTATGCAAATATGAAAAATGTATATTTTTCCAAAAGATTATGCAAACAAAGTTTTTGGCTATATTAAGCAAACTTTACTTTAAGTTATGTTTTACTTAAATTGTTGCATAATCACTTCGCATATCATGCATACATCCTTCATTATCATATTTCTTACGAGCTCTGGCTCATAATGTTCTTTTTAAATAACATTACATGTAATCATGGCAAGGAGGTTCTTGAAGCTGAGACGCATTGGCATAAAGTTTCCCAAGTCAATCTTGATGCGGGACTATCTTGACTATGCCTACTTGCAATTCATTTTGTTCTCTAGTTCTTATACTTATGCTTTAAGTACATTTGAGGAATGTAATAGATTAATGTTACATTTTAATTTTGGATGATTGTAAGGCTTTAAGGCCAATTACATTTCTTGCATGATCTTGGTGAGATTTTGGGTAGTGGTTGCACTTGTTTGGGAGAACTCTTTAAATCATTTTCATTGCAATTTACAGATTTCCTAACCTTATCATAAGTGGTTTTATCAATGAAAGTTAATGTTTGCTTTAGGATTGTTGGGCAATTAGTTGGTTTTGTATTCTTGATTGAGTACTGAGAAAGAGTTAGATAGTTGTATAAGGGGTTAGATTTGTATTGTTGGAATTTATGTAAAACTTTTACAAAGTTTTTCAAAAACAAAACATTGATGATCGGTTCGTCGTTTATGTGTTGAACTTGAAGTATTTCAACTTAGCTGGCCTAATCAATGATTTAAACCACCTTAGTGATATTAAAACATGCTTTTGAACACAATAAAACAAGGTTTTATCAAAAAAGTGAGTTATAGGATTTCAGCAGTAGGAAGCTATATCTGCGGGGGTCGCTCGAGCGACCTACACTGCTCGAGCGGTCTTTGTTTCCAGTGATAGTTTGACTTATTTATATATAACTAGTTTTTATTTTGTGTTTTTGAGCTATGCCATCAACAATAAAAATTAAGGATTTTTAATGTGTTTATTCTTAAAGGGTGATTTCAAAACAAAGTTTTAAATTGTCAAGAACTTGGAGTTTTCTTGATAGAGAATTGATTAATTCTAATCCAAATTCGCTTCTGGTTTGGATGCGACCTGATTTATCTCCAGTTCATTTGTTTTTTAGTGAGATTTATATATTATAAAAAGGTTAGGACGTAACAACTTCGTATCAGAGCTCTATACTCGAATACTTTGGAACCGTGGGAAAGGGGAGTGGCATGTCGTGAGGGATGCTCTGCATGTTGCATTCATATCTTGTGTATGCTTATTATGTTATGTGGTTTACATGTGCATGCTATGTCATTATGTGGGTATGGAGGTAGGACTTTGAGCATGTCATTTTTTTGCTTTGGCGTCCAGTTTACTGATTTAGGGTTCCATTTTGAAAGGCGCCTAGCTAACGTCCATTATACTTGGAAATCCAGACCAGTGGTTCGGATAGAGATATCAGTCCAAGAAGCCTCCTCGGTATGTGGTGGTGTGGTGTCATCCTTATGTGTTTTAATACTAGCATGCTATTCATTGACTTGTTCTTCTTCGACATTAATTGACTTATCTCGAGGGATGAGACTATGACTATGAGCTATACTTGACCCGTTTTTCCTTGGGACATGAGTTGACTTGTCCGCAGGTTAAGGTAACAGTGGTGGATTGTGCTCGACGTATGGTTGGGTTGTTGCTTCTTGGACAATGAAATTTCTTACCTGTAGGAGTAGGATTATGAGGCTGAGTAGACTTATATATTAGGTGACCATTCCGGTGCATCTGTGATAGCCGTAGAGGTTTGCTTGTCAGAAGCCGTGCACTCTTGTACATTATTTTTTCTTTGTGGGACAAGTACGGCCTACCGTGCATGGGTAGAAGGCTTTGCACGAGATAGCGTGGATGGGAACATAATTGTACCGTAATGTGTGTGACCCTTCAGGATGGAGGTCGTGTTTGAGAGTTTTCTCATTTTGAGAGACACTCTTGACGGTTGTGTTGACGCTTTGTAGTCACCGCTAACCTGTTTCAGGTTGGTGGACTATGCTGTGAGTGTAATTCTGAGGAACACCTTCATTTGAGAGTGATCATTGAGCACCGATTGTGAGGATCGATGAGCAATTGATGAGTTTGAGACCGTGTCGCGACATGGTGGCCGCTATATGGCCTAGACACCCTTGGTGAGTCTTTCGGGTCTTATGAGAAGGAGGTAGGATGCTCATATCATGGTTAGTGATCCTTCTGAGAGATCCATATATGGCAGAAGTGTGAGATTGTGAGATCTGTAATTTTCATAATTCATTTAATTGAATTATCATTCATAAAATAAACTTAGTAAAAAAATTTATCACACTTAGGCAATTCGACAATCGGGAATCACTTAAAACACTAAAAATCATAAAATTCAAAGAGAAACATTATTCTAAAATAATTAATCACAACATATGCTTGGTAGTGGAAGTCTAAGTGAAAATTTAAAATTCTAAAATTATACACCATAAATTACAACTTAAAATTTAATCCAATTAAAAAGAATTAAGATTGTAGCATAACAGTAATTCTTTTTAACCAACATTGAACATCCAAAATATAATAAAAGCATGTAACAACATAATTCTAAGCTAAAATTAAGAATTATATATGTCATATAATAAAACAAATATAACTTTGTATATTAAGGTACAACTTTAATTCTAATTGGCACAATTTAATATAAAAAAATTAATTTGACCCAAATTACGGTATGTAATTAAGAAAATAATTACAAAGTAATAAATAATCATAAAAAATTAAGAATTTTATTTATTTCAAACAAAAAGGTAATTAAAAGATACATTAAGTGTATTATTTGATATACATTAAGTGTATTATTTGATACAATACATTAACATAGTGTACCAAAACTACCCCTAAAATATATTGTAACTTAAATTCTATACAAAACATGCATATTTTTCGGCCAAACCAAGCTGTGTCAGCCCATTATGAGTGCTATACAAACAAAAATCTTATTTTGGTGGCTTTTTCATTACATAGAAAAGAGGGCTTGCATGCATTTGCCTTGATATAGGTTACTTCTTACACTCCATCATGACTAACACTTAAAAATTTGCCTACTTTATCTTCCCCCGTGCCTTAACGAAAATTCTACTTCCCTTGGTTGCATTTCTCTTGCTTCCTTGTATATCATATTGAGAGAAAAGGTGAGATATAGAGAGAGAAAGTGAGAAATAGAAAGAGTGGTTGAAGAACACTTACAAATTTGTAAGTGTTGGAGTTTGTCTTGGAAGATTCAAGTGTAGCATTCTCTTTTTCATCATCATATTCTCCATGTCTAACAACTTTAAGGTAGGAAACTCACACTCATACACTTATTTTTCATTTTAAATTAGATTTTGGGCTCAATCGTTGTATGGAGGTTTAAAATCCTAATTTTTCGTAAAAATTAGGCTTCTAGAACCTCCAACATCTACCTTTATTTTTCTACTTCAAAATTTTTGTTCATTTTGATTTAAACTCACAAACATGGTCTAAATCTCATGCATATAGAATATTCATAAGAAATAAGTCCATGCATGTAAAGATGTTGAGCCTAAAAGCCAAGAAATGACTAGTGTCCAAAGCTGTCCAGTGACCACTTTTCTGAAAAATCCGAGAAGGATTAAAATGTTTGACATACCTAGGTTTAACTAGAACCGCTAAAAAAAAAAATGGACTTCCTGGATGTGTCCTTTACATGAAATTTTTTTCTTGAAGACAAATTTATTTATTTATTTTATATATTTTTAAAATTTTGAACACGAATCTGGTCCAGAAACTCATTCTGGACCAGCAAATTCATCCAAGCACCATTTTATGCACAGAGGTCTATTTTGAGTGAAATTAGTACCAAAAGTTATATTTTTATGTTAGGTTTCCAACCCAATTGGAATCACTCAAAAATATTTTAAAATGACCAAGTTATAGCATTGTTGCTAAAGGATGTCAAATCTGAACACTTTGTGGCATACTTTTTGTAATAAATAAAGCATAAATGATTTTTGAGCAATGTCAAGTCCTATGGATTCTTAGAACTTGTATCTATCACCAAAAAAATTTAAGAGATTGTACTTAGGCCTAGATGCCATTTTCTATTTTTACAAATGAAGTGAGCTGTTTTGTCCAAATGGTGTCTTAGACTCAAAACAGACATACGAATTTATAAACAATAAAATAGGGCCTTCTTGTCATGTTTTGAAAAATTTTAAACCTAAAAAGTTGTCCAAAACATATTCCATAAGTTAACTACAAAATTTTAGATTTTAATCAACTGTATTTTATTTTTTATGAATTAATTACGGTGGTTAACTTATCATATGCTGCTGCAAGTTGATAGTGGAATAGTTGCTTATGATATACTTTGTGTATGTTTTTCCCTTGTATGGTATGATCTTGTTGTGTGGAATATTAAAAAAAAAAATGTCGAGGCTATAAAATTCCCGAAGGGCCATAACTTGCATGATTAACATGAATTTAATATGTTAAAAGTTGATTGATTTAAGTGTGTGTATATATAATATATATATATATATGAAGTTTGACTAAGTGTAGATTTGGAGTACGTTTTAGTAATAAATGATAGTATCATATTTAAGTATTATGTATTGTACATTCATACTTATTAAGCATGTCATGGTATTCTTTATTCAATGTCGGGTTTATGGGAAAATGTCAATTTCATGTCGTTACTCGGCAAGATTTTCTAGAAAAAAAGGAAATTATTGTCTAATAAAACTAAGTTATTTCAATAAGTAAAAATAATAATAAATATCTCAATATAAATTTAATTATTTTCTAAACTAAATAGTTCTAAAACCAATTTGGATTTATATTTTTAGTTTATTTTTCAATAACTCACATATTCTTAGATTAGTATAACTTTGTTGTAATTTGGGGTTCGAATAGCATGCACAACTAATTAGAGATATACATCAAAATAACATTATGGCCTCAACACTAAAAATTGATATTTAACCTTTTTTGTAGGATTTAAAAAATTAATCACTTTAGAGATCCTCTTATAGGGTTTATGCTTGACTTAGATCTAACCTATATACATTAATGCATATATGAGTTATTAAAGTTGGTTATGTTAATTTGTCTTCATGTTTCTCTTTTTCATATTGTTCTATTTTATGGGGAAATGAGAACCGAGAATAAAGCCTACATAGGCATTCCAACCACCCCAGCCCATATACAAGGTAGGAATCGTACTTTCATACTTATTTTCATCATTTTAATAGCTTAAGGACTCATGATGTGCTGTGTTAATGTGAAAGTGTGATATTGCTATGAATTTATAGTTACAATCATGTTATGATATATGTTAATTCTGTGGAGTATTTGTTACTTAACTATATCATTGTGAATGCTTAAGTATGATTATGAATTATTGATAATTGCCTATGTATAAAATTATGCGTATTACTCGAATCTGTTACAATGTTCACATATCCCTATTCATATCTCTATTCATGTTTAAATTTCATATTCATATCATGTATCAATTGATCATGCATCATTCATTGGGTGGGAATTGTGGTAATCACATTAATTATAATGGATAAGAAATGAATCTTAGGATTGGATACTATTGGTGTTATATGCACATGGATACTTGGGGCTATATGCTATTGTGATATACTTGGGGGTATATGCCATTGTGATATTTTGGTGCTATATGCCATTGTCATAAACTTGGGGCTATATGCCATTGTGATATTTTCTAGCTATATGCCATTGTGATATACCTGGGGTTATATGCCATTGTGATATTTTTGTGGTATATGCCATGTTCATTGTGAAAAATGGTTGAAAAGCTGGTTTGGATGAAATCGGTGGTTAGAATGAGATGATCACATACTATTCCTAAACTAAGCTCTGACGGTTCGAGTGATGTTGTTCCACGCCCTCATTATCTGGATAGGCTAGCTAGTTCAGTATGTAATTCGGCTACACTCTATCCCATGGCTTCGAGTACGACAAGCATCGGTCGGTAGACTGGTTAGTGTGCTGGATCGAGTTAGGATGGCTCCCGCCGGCCAGCTGAACATAGAATTACCTAGACTTAATTAACTTAGGGTCAAATGGAATGCATCATTCTGCATCATATCTCTTCCATTGCTTAATTGGTATCTGTGAATAAAGAATATTTGTATATTGTTGATTCCTCTGGTATTATTTCTTTACAATGCCAGGTTTAGCAGAATTTGAAGTTTACGTCGAGAACACCATTGACCACAATGAGGAGCCATGACATCAGATCGGTAGTATTTTCGTTATTTCTCACGTTATCATCGTTATTTATTTTTCCATATATAGTTAATATTGCTCTTGACGCCTCCAAAAATTCAGACTGTCATAGAGATTGTAGTAGTAGTGTCGTTGGTATGGTCGTAGTTTGAAGGACTATGATTATTTATAACCTAGTAATGATTGGGATGATCAACGGCTTATGGTGCAGGGACTGTTCGTCTCGTGGGTGCGGAAGCACTTGACTTGGAGGGGAGGAGGATAACCATGTTGGTTTATCTTGGGCAGCGGCGTGATCACTTAAGATGTCTTTCTTGGCAATTAATAGACATGATATGAGTTGTTGCCATGTGAATGAGACGGTTGTTTTTAGTTGAACTATCTATCCTTGGGATGGATTGCGTAGCTGCCTTTCGGACACGAGATAATTGTGACCATTGAAGGGTCACCACTTATATCCTGGAGGGAGAGCCATTCACTTTCGTAGGAGATCGAGATGATGGTTCAGTGCTATCATGTTATTCATTTTGTGATAGGTAGCTTAGTCCTTTACTTTCAGCCTCTAACCTTAATAGAGGAAGGTGTCCAGAGTTGAGATGGTGAGGTGGTGGTCATCGCACCTTTGTTTGGAGTTACGGGAGCCCTTAAGCCGGTTTCTCCAGATTATGAGACGTGAGGAGTTCGTGGTGGACTCAGATGATTCGGTTACGTGGCATCTGAGTGGTGACCTTTATATATCCCTTTAGGATTCAGCTTGCTGCCTTGCGCCCACCTGTAGCTAACCGTTCGACTACTGGTAGGCCCCTAAGAGGTATGATCGGCTTGATGACGAGGAGCGTGTTGAGGAGTCGCTCGGTTGAGTTTTGGTGTCGGTATGGATCGGGGCTTCACAGACAAGCGTGGACTTTGTACGATAGGACACAACAATGTTTATTGACATCAGAGTGATGATTAGTGAACTGGTAGTTGTCGGGAGCTAGTTATTGGTAACCCTTTGGCCGTGTTGGGATTGAGAATCCTATAGGTCAATATCGTGTGACGGTCTTTTGATGATGCTTGGAAGTAAGAGACGGTATGACGGTGTCGCGATTGTGAGTATGTCCTCATAAGATGCTTTGTGAGTGCTTATCACTATACCCCTTCTGTATGAGGTGGCGAGTTAAAATGGTGGGAGTATCCATTGGCTTAGTGGATGGTCTTATATGGGAGTGACCAACCGCTGATGCTTGCCGACCCACGTTCAAGGTGGATAGAGTTGTAGCTCCCTTGGGAGCTTGTTGAGGTGAGTTTTGTGTTCGGGATCTCTTAAGGCGCTCTTGGTGTTTTGAGCCCATTGTAATCTGTTATGGGTTACCTTGGACACCGATTTAGCAGTGAGGTCATTCAATTTGTTGACGTTGAGATTTGCGTTACCTGATTCTTTTGGGAAGGGAGAAGTGTGGGTGCATGGTTCCTTTGAGATTCATGCTTGTCGTGATGCTTGTGCGGTTCTGTGGAGTTTAGTTCTGATGAGCTTGGGTTCGTTAACTCATTGCTGTGGAAACATCTATATATTGTTTAATCATCAGGATCAAGATATCAGAGACCTATGTTGGTGATGCATGCTTTGGAAAAGAATATTTGAGGATGTTGCAGGACGAGGTCCTGATTGTTTGAGTGGTTGTGGAGATACCCCTAAGGGTTAAGTGAGGGTTTGTATCATGTGGTCAGCGTGACAAAACGGAAGCGCGGGTGGCTGATGTAACACCGAGTCATCTCAAGATCATCGTTTAACTTAGACTTGAGGTGAATTAAGAACATGATCTTATGTCAGACTGTTACAATCAAGTGCTAGTGTCTTAATAGCAATCATGTGATGAGTGGAGGTATTGGTGGCGAACTGACTATTTATAGTTGCTAACTCTAATCTCTAGTTTGCAGTACCATGAGACCGTGAGTGTGACGAGTCAGTAACCTTGGTAACCTTCGAGGAGTGTTAAGTTGGTTTGGGAAGGTTGAGCGAGTATCCCTCACCCATCGAGAAGATACGATGTCAGATGGTTTGATGTTTACCATGAGAGTTTGGAAAGCAGAATATCTTCTTCTTTCCTTAGATAGTAAGAACTTCTTGCGACAGTGCATGCATGTCGTGCATGTGGAGTTACGACGGGTGGTATGGGTTGTGACTATGTGTTTGGGGCCTTTAGTGGTTTCGGTGAATCATACGTGATGCGCTGGACGTGTTGTTAGTGATTCGTAATGGGTTCGCGCGGGAGACGGATCAGATGCATTTTTTACCCTTAGTCACAGACTTTGCACGTTATGTAAGAATGAGTCAGTTTGATGCTGTGTGGCACCTTAACGAGTCAAGGGAAGTACATGTGGGTAAAAATCGGTCCAGATTTGACCTGACAAATGTGAAGGAGAGCTGCAAAGTGATGCTTATGGCCATACATTTGTTTTGGAGGATGATTATGACTATGCCCATTTGATCATCAGAGCTCTTAGCCTGCGCTTAACAGTTGAGAGCCTGGATGTGTTGTTGCTTGAGCGATCCTCTATTCGTTATGATGTTTTACATCATCCTGTTTGGATCGCGTAATCTTGTCATGGGTTCGGGAATGGTTGAGGAACCATTTGGGGTCATCGTATGCTATAAAATGGGGCTGTTATATATCAGGAGAGTCTAATAGTGTTTGAGGCTTCGACCTCCTCTGTCCCCGATTGAGACTCTCAGGTTTTGAGCGGACTTTTTAGTCAGCTGTGGGTATCCACTGCATGGAAGTGCTGTGTTTCGGAGTGTTGCACACCTATTAGTATATAGGTCTTTCTGTTTATAGACTAGTGTGGCTACCTGTTTACACTGAGTAACCATCCCTTTTGGGGTGCATCTTGAAGGACTTTATGGATTGGACATGTTGGGGGTTTGTATGTTTGGCTTTGAGGGCCCTTGTTGATTGACCGAGTTTGCCAACTCTAACAACTATATGTGGGTATATAGATAGCACCGTTTCAATGTTATATAACAGGCTGGATTGGTTTGTGACGTTTTGAGCAAACACAAGAGAGTTCACCCTATTCGAAACCAAGGTTGGTCAGTGAACTGACCGCGGGGTTCGTGGGAGGACCATCTACCATTGGTAGAGTCCTTCTATAATAACAATTATCAGTCTAGTATGCAGATGGCTCTTTTTGAGGCATTATATGGCAGGCCTTGCAGATCGCCTATCTGTTGGGCAGACGTGAGGGAGTCGATTCTTTCGGGGCTTGACATGGTTATGGAGACGATGGAGAAGGTTGTGACTATCCAGCAGTGACTAATTCCAGCCAAGAGTGGCCAGAATTGTTATGCGGATAGGAGGCGAAGGCCTTTAGAGTTCACCATGGGTGATCGTGTTTTTTTGCAGGTTTCTCCATGAAAGGGGATGATGAGGTTCGGTAAGAGCGACAAGCTGTCACCGCGTTACATCGGACCATTTTCTATAGAGTAGAGGATCAGGGTAGTGGCTTATCGCTTGGCCTTGCCACCTCTGTTGTCGTCTGTTCACGATGTCTTTCATGTTTCTATGTTGAGGAGATATGAGCCGAACTCGTGGCATATGCTTGAAAGGTCAGACTTGAGAGTTGATGATGATGCTTCGTATTAGGAGAGGACTATGCGGATTCTTGACCGCCAAGGACAGGGTTTGCGCGGTAAAAACCTTTTCATATGTTAAAGTGCTATGGCAACACCATGGCGAGGACGAGGCGACGTGGGAGCGGGAGTCTTACGTCAAGGAGACATATCCAGATTTGTTCCCAGCTGGATGTACGTTGATTTCGGGGACGAAATCAGTTTTAATGGGGGAGGTTGTAATGGTGTGACTTATTTCAATTTTGAATTTTAAATAAAAACCTGGTTTTGTATTTAAATACTTCAAACCTTTTCGAAAATCGGTTAAATAATTAGAACAACGTAAAATTCAACGTTGATTCGAGCTTGTTAATTCAAATGGAGGGCTCTAGAACCTCTGGAACATTATTCCGAGGTGTCAGGTTGAGTTTTGTAGCATTCGGGTTGGAAACGGGCCCCAATTTTTAAAATATTTGAAATCGATGCCTACAGCAGTGGGTTGATCGAGCGTCTCGTCGACCGCTCGAGCGGTGGGTTCGCTCGAGTGAACTTAAGACTGCTCGAGCGGTGTATGTTTGGCTGACTAGTATATAATCGCGTTATGTCACGATTTAACTTCTCTTTTCGCTTTGTTTCTCTCTCTAAAAACCAGAGATCGTCAGGAGAAGATCTAGGGTTTGTTGGAGGTGATTTTGTGGGTTTTTAGGCTCCATTTGGGTATGTCTTTGTAATATCCTGACCTATTCTAATTAATTTAAATTTAATTAATTAGGTGGGTCATAAAAGAAGTGCGGGTATTGCTAAAAGAAGTGAGGGATGTCATACATATTAAGTCTTTTAAACATGTGGGCTTATGTG
>JAULLG010125024.1:0-13018 GCA_035668355.1 Sarracenia leucophylla
AAAAACTTCGAGTTGCTGTAACTTTGCGCTCGGGTGTCCGTTTGGGACGAATTTTTTTTTGATTTCATGTATTTTTTCGAGATCTACAAAGCTGCAAACATCTTCGGTGGTTTGGCGCATCCGTTTTTTCAAAAAAAGGCTTTTTCGACCACGATAAATGGTCATGAATCACTATTTATCACTGATAAATGGTCATGAATCACTATTTATCACTGATACATGGCCTAAGTATCACTGTTTATCAGTGATATATGGTCATGTATCAGTGATAAATGACCTATTTATGACTGATTTGTATAAACAACAACATAGGTCATTTATCAGTGATAAATGGCCTAAGTATGACTGAAAGTTCAAGCGTGTATTGGATGAAAAACTTCGAGTTGCTGTAACTTTGCGCTCGGGTGTCCGTTTGGGACGAATTTTTTTTTGATTTCATGTATTTTTTCGAGATCTACAAAGCTGCAAACTACCTTCGGTGGTTTGGCGCATCCGTTTTTTCAAAAAAAGGCTTTTTCGACCACGAAAATCTGAATTTTTTGTTTTATGTCAGAAAATATTCCGATTTTAGTTTTTGCGAATCTTACTGCGATTGAGTTTTTGATCTTGCGATTTCAGTTTTTGTTTTTGATCTTGCGATTTCAGTTTTTGCGATTAAGTTTTTTGATTTTAGAAGAGATGACGAGATTTGAAGAAGGCGGCTATGGAAGAAGAGAGATAGAGAGGAAGAACGTATCTAACGAGATGGAGGGCAAATATGGCATTATAAAATGTTTTAATTGTCTGTTTTGCTTTTTAAATGTCAGAGGGCTGAATCCATTACGCGTCTCCAACAAAGGGCCTAATCCTAAAAAACCCATAATTTTACCTTCCAAAAAACAAGAAAATTAAATTTAAATTAACAAAATCTTAATACAAAATTTTACAAAGGGCCACTATCACAGATTGGCTTGAGGCCACCTCCTCTGTATCTCCCCTTTATACAACCCCTGACAAGGAAGCGGAAGAATCTCTCTCTCTGTTTCCTTTTGCATTGTTGCAACTCCTTTCCTCATCTAGAGAAAGGAGAATTTATTTTATTTAACCTTGAGAAACTCATCAGATCTAAGGACTCATAAAGCAATAGCAATGCTCAGCTAAATTCCCTCCGACAAATCATAATAGAGTAAATTGAATTAACAATGAACAGTGATAAATGGCTTGTTAAAAAAGAATATAAAAAACCCAAAAAAAAAAAATCTCTACACCATTCCATGCTTCTGCTCCCACATACCCAACCCAGCCACAAATTTACAGCAAGACCACGATGTCCTAATGCCTCTTCATGTACATTTCTCCCAAAATAGGAATTAGCACAACTAAATAGATATTTAGTCTATCGTTAGTCCAAAAAAATGTAAATGGACCATTTTCATGACTTATAGTTGTCTCTAAATCTCTTTTTTCCTTGGCATCGAACTTTTCACATATGCAGGATGAAGGGTTTTCATAGAATTCACCCCTGCCTGGCCTAACCTCATTTGGCTCTCCCATGAAGCCAATCTGATGTGTCCGGATTCTCGAGGCGAGTTCTTCCCACGTCATATTATCGCGGCTCATGAACAATCGATAAAGTTTTTTAGCCAATCTGATGCGTCCGGATTGTAGGTTTGTGCCCAAAGTATCTCCTGCGATTAAGATTGAAAAACACGTTTGCCTAGTGTCAGAGAACATGAGAGATTTCTGTAAAATCAAAGTTAGTATTCGTTTGGCAACGGGTTGAAGCCGATTTTTTGATTTTTGGTTTTAAGTAAAAAAAGAGTATCTTCAGACGGGTTAAACAGACTGAACACAGAATATCAAACGGCAAAATAATTAGAAGAGAAATATCAAATAAACACATGAGAATGAGAAGAAAATCAAACGGCAAAATAATACCATACTAAAATTGGAACAATACCTGATTTGGAGCTTCAAGGTGTTCTTTAATTCTCAGAAGTTTTGTCTCTTCAGCGAAACCCTCTTCTTCTTCGTCATCATGGTCTCTATGAATCGATTGCGGTGTTGAAGGCGAACCTTCTTTTTGAGGCAGAGAGCGCGAGAGATCGTAGGAAACTGAGATGGAGAGAGATCGTGAGAAACTGAGATCGAGGGGGCAGATAGGATTTTTTCTCTCTCTATTTTCACCTTTTTTCTCTCTATTAGTAAACTAAGAATACATCCGTGCTTAAAAAAAATTGTTCATTTTTGTATAGATTAGCAAACTAACAGTGTGCATTTAGTATCTCATGTGTAAAACTCGACTCGAAACTAAATCAATTGACTTGTCCAATTTACGAAATAAATCATGGTATGTAAGCTTATAGTGCATGGCTTAGAAACTTTGGAAAATAAATAAATCCAAGGCTACAGTGTTGTATTTACATACAGGAGCTCCACAAAAATCTGTAAAAGTTTCAATGGAAAGAACTTAAAGAACTTAGTTGTAGAAAAAACGACTGGTGATATGCAAAATTACACCAATGTTTCAAAAAAACGACTGCTGATATTCAACACTGTAGCCTTGGATTTAAAATCATAAAAGTAGTTTAAAAACACTGATCAGATTCTCCTAACCTTTAATATAGAAGAGGAAAAAAAATCAATGATTGAGACTAATTCAAGAAAGTTATTCCATTCAATGAAAAACAAATAAAGAAATGAACTACAATCTTGACAAAAGACAAAATATATCAACTTCACATATATGCAAACTCCAATAAATACACAATCAATCATGTTCTTATTGAGAAAATACAACCAACTTCACAAACCTATAAAAGAAACCAACTTCACAATCAGCCATGCAAACTTGTAGATTTAAAGGAAATAAAAAGCAATAAAAAATAAACAAAAAGATAGTAAATTTAAAAAGTATTTTTGAGGTTTTCGGCAAATGAAAATTTTGATTATAGTGCTCAATAAATTGAAAAAAAACTAAAAATTTCATTATTTTTTTCTCTCTATTTTCATCTTTTTCTATTTTCTTAATTTTTTTCCTTTGCTGCATCTTGAACTAAACTCAAATACCCTCCTCCATCCAACTTTTTTGAACTAAGTTCAAAAAAGGTCAATCGAGTCTTTCAATGGTTCAAGAAACTTTGAACTGAACTGAACAGAACAATTTTAAAATCATTAAAACGATGGGTCAATCGCAAAATCTAGACAATTTTATAGCTTCAGCACAAAGAAATCAGAGATCTTCACCGAAATTTCCAACCGTTAAACATCATCCAAACAAAACCCAGAAAAAAGAATCATCAAGTCTGAAATAAAAGAGAGGTACAGATTTTTGTGAACTTTCAAAAATGATATAAATGTGTAAAACTGGTTTGAACAAAAAGGTCAATCGAGTCTTTAAAAGCTTCAGAAATTTGAAACGAACTGAAACAATTTTAAAAATCAATAAACGATGGGTCAATTGCAAAATCTATACGATTTTCTAGCTTTAGCACAAAGAATTACGGATTTTAACCAAAGAATTCAAACCGTTAAACACCGTCCAAAAAAATTCTGTTTAAAATCTGTTTTAAAAAAAACATAATTCTCTTCAATCTGTTTAAAAAAAACCAAATTTTTTCAAAAACATAATCCCTTTTTCAAAATCTGTTTAAAAAAAACCAATTTTTTTCCCACAAAACAAAAATAAACATAATTCTCTTCCAATCCCTAAAGTTCAAGAAAACAAAAAACTTGCAGTGGCCTGGCCCCAGCAGTGACACTATTTTAGTCAGCTAAAAGAAACATAAAATAGGCAAAAGAAACACAAATTTCATAACCAAAGCAGCATATTAAAGGAAATATACCAACAACATTAAAGCTAATCAACCGGTTCACATCAAAACCCAAAAACGCAACAATCTGAATCGACAAACAACTACAAAAACCCATTTCATCAAGGCTAAGAACAGAAACAAAGTGAAAACTAAGAAAGCAATTCTGTGTATAAACCCCAGAAAGTATTCAACAAATTAACCAACACCGGTTCATATCAAAAATTCCAAAAACATAATAAATAAAGTGAACATTAAGAGAGCAATTTGATAACAATCATGGTCACAAAACCCAGAAGCAGTCAAACAGATTAGACATGAAAACTCACATAGAAACAATAGAAGGACAATGAGGAGATTGTTGTTGAGACGGTGAAGCACCCCTCCTCCTCTCATGACTGCTCTATATAGATAGTAAACAAAAAAATTTAAGATCTCCAACTTTATTGTGAGAAACAGGAAGTGTATGTGTGATCTGCAAAAGTCCCACAAGAATTAGGCAGGAATAATTCTATTACACCAAAGCATGCTTATAGCATATCATAGTTGTCGAAAAATAATCACCTCCAAATCAAGACAGATAGCAACCAATTTTCATCCTAAATTATATTGGTGGAGTTGTAATTACCTCCAAATCATCAGAACCCAAACAGAACCCAAATACAACCCAAAAAACCCGAAAATAAAAAGCCCCCAAAACCAGAAATATATAAACCCCAAACAGAACCCAAAAATCAGAAATTTATAAGCCCCAAACATAACCCAAAAAAGCAGAAAATAATAAGCCCCAAACATAACCCAAAAAAGCAGAAAATAATAAGCCCCAAACATAGCCTTAGTGGTCGGCGGCGATAATCGGCGATAATCGGCAGACGGCGATAATCGGCGATAATCGAACCAGAGAGAGAGAGAGAGAACCAGAGAGGTTGTTGCCGTGGCTCGTTGGCGTGGAAAGTGGCTCGTATAATCCAAAACAGGGGATATAAGATCTGGTGATGGAGGTGCACCATTGACGGTTCGGTGGCGTCGATTCGGCGATTTGGGTGGTCGATCAATAAGAGGCGCCATTGATGGCGCGTTAGGGCTTGCACCCGTGAGTCTCCTGAGAGGTGTTGCACCCGTGAGTGACTGTGAGAGAAGAGATGCAAGAGCTAAGTGGAAGCCGTGAGTCTTCTGAGAGAAGAGAGGAGAGACCGTGAGAGAATGAGAGAGCTCCGTAGCCGTTGGATTGCCGGCGCAGAGGGTGAGGCGGCGTCACCAGAGATGGCGTCTGAGGCGTGGAAGGAAGATAGAGATCTCCTGTGTGTATCGCCCTCAACCGTTGGATGAGCGTGGGAGGAAATTGACCATTGATGCTTCACCCTTGTGCGTTGGCGAGTTCGCCGCGAGATCGGCAGTGAGAAACAGAAGCGATGATGATTGGCTGAGCGACGCCGTGAGAGACAGAGGAATAAAGCTGAGATTTTCGGGAGAGCGAGAGGGTTGCGTGAGAGAAATGAGAGGCTTTCCACAACCGTTCGATCGAGAGAATGAAGGTCGACCGTTGGATAAAAAGATTCTTGTCACATCAGTTCAGCTGTCTTGTATAATAGATTATTTTGCCGTTTGATTTTCTTCTCATTCTCATGTGTTTATTTGATATTTCTCTTCTAATTCTTTTTCCGTTTGATATTTTGTATTCAGTCTGAAGATACTCTTATTGAATTATTTCAAACCCTTACAGATATGGATATAACATTTAAAGCTTTCAAGGTAAATTACGGCATTCACTTCGCACAATCATCTGATATTTGTCCCCATTACTCTCATTCATCCCCTCCCCTGTTGGTGTTTTCTTCTGAATGCAATTTCTGTAATCATATTTGGAAGTACTTTTTCGCTAAGAATTAAATTTCCAGGAATCCTATTAACCTGATGGCCAAAATTAATTGGGCCGTTGAACATTGCAGTGCAAAGTCCTTCAAAAACTGTGTTTAAGCTCTAAGTTGCCACCATTTATCATCTGTGGACTGAATGGAATTTGAGAATTTTTTGACATCGATCTGTGATCCTGGAGTCTATTGTATATCTTTGTAATGCAATTAACAAACAATTCTGCTCAGGTTTGGATATCTTTGCGAGGATTTTAGAGTTTTTAATATTTGTCTAATTTGATTAGCTTTTATTTTTAGATTTCCTGATTTTAGCTGTCTTAAATTCTTTTTTTTTCTTTTTTAGAAATTTATTGATCTTAGTGGCAGTTTTAGTGTTAATACTGCCTTTTGTTAAGCTCTTTGAGTATTATTGGTTGTCTTTTGTGGTCAGAATAAGATTCCAATCATTTCAATTTTTTTCACTAGGTCAGAATAAGATTTCTGGTTAAATGCTTTATTTGAGACTACACATTTCATCTTTTACACATTTCATCAAATCTTCATAAAAAATTCCTAACTTTTCCCCAAAAGCTTCTTTCACTGAATTTTAAAATGATTTGTTTTTTCTTTTCCTTGATTTGATGAAAACTATAGTTTTATGTGATTTGATATTGGTTTCATAAAAGGATTGGAGCTCGATTTTGGCCCTTTTTCAAACAAATTTAAATTTGATGGAAACAAAAATGATAAAGGGTTGGAGATGGCGTAATACAATCCATTCATAAACAAACCACACCCTCGCTTTGACATGTATCACGTATCCATTTATAATTTATAAACAATATACCCTCGCTTTGACATGTATCACAATACACACATATACAACACCCCCACCCCCCCCACCCAATCTGGTTACTTTAAACAAATGACCATGCTCACTGTATACATGGAAGAATTGGTTCTGTGCTCTCTGCTCTGTAAAACTCATTACTCTCATTCATCCCCTCCCATGTCAGTGTTCTCTTTTGATCATGCTTCCGAATTCATCACTTGGGTTTTCCTCATGATTTCAATTTGTGCAATATTTCTTCTTTACATTTTCTTCTGGTTTGTTGATTTTTTTCTCCTCTCAGGTAACCCATGTTTCTCATGTGCACGTATGATTTTCTTGGTTTAGTACTTTAGTTTTTTTTGGTTTGTTTTTTGTTTTTCTGTAGTTCGATTTTTTAAAAAAAATATGTAGTGTTGATGCTGTGAATTGTTGTACTTTGGTGTTGGAATTGGGTTTATGGGCTGCGAAGTTCTGTATTTTGGGAAGTATTTGAGTGGGGTTGCTGATCAAAAAAATAAATAAATAAATAATTGAAGTGCTGGTAAAGTTGGTCTTTTTTTTGGTTAAAATTAATGCTGTGTTTTTATCTAGAATTTCGTCGATCAGTGGATTAGTTTGCTGAGTTCGGAGGTTCTTTTCAAATTTTTTGGTTAATCGGAGAATTGGGTTTCAACGGTGGAGTCTATTTATATGGGAAACTAAACTTATGTATATAAATATTTAACATCAAGAATTAAACATAAAAGAATTACAGCAGGTTCGGTATCCTGTTTTATTCTAAGTAGTCTCTCTGATTCTATGCAAAGTACAAATTTAGTTGAGTGTATTGTACGAATTCAATGTTATATTTATTCATTTGGTTTCATTTGTTGTGTAGTTTTTGCCTATATTTTTTCAAATTTTGTATGGTATAACTTCACGAGATGGTTTGATTTGTTAGCATGATTCAGATAATTTAATTGTTGATTTGGATCTCTTTATTTCTTTACAGCTTCTTTATCAGTAAGAAATTCATATTTTTCTAGCTTGATTATGTTGTTTTCCTAATTTCTTGATCTTGATCGGGAGACATAGTTTCCAAGCTTTGATTTGTGTGAACTTTTGCTGTATTTGTGGGTTTGTGTTCTAGGTTTGTCAATATTATTTAATTGAACTCACCGTTTTATTTTTGATTTGAAATGTGTAGCTTCATTTGATTTTGTAGAAATTGTAGGAATTCAAAAAAAAAAAAAGGAATATGATGTTCTTATGAGAAAAAAATGTAAGCGATAGATTTGTCCAAGTTTATTTTCATTGTCAGTATTTGTTCTAGGTTTGTGAACTTTTGCTATATTTGTGGATTTGTCTGGTTCTATTTTTCAAATATTCTGTGGTTCTATTTTCATATATCTCCCCCATTGTTTTTTTTTCCTAGGTGTTTTTGGGTAATGAGTTTAAAAAAAACATTAAATGCTTTAAAAAAGAGAAAAGATTTACTAAAATCTATGGATAGATTTATGCTCAAAGTGAGTTGATTGGCTAATTCTTGCCTAGACGATTTCTTCTTTGGCGACGAGGATAATGACCTCTCCCTCTTCGGCTCCCACCCAAGGAACCCGCCCAATGGCAGCGTCGTCGTTCTCAGCAACTTCAGCCCCAGGTCAGGGTTTTCAAATTACGTTTCTCTGCAACTTCTCTGTTCCGAACGAACCGAAATTGAGTTCAGATTTGTTCAGATTTGAAGATTGAGTTCAAATTTGTTCAAATTTAGTTCAGATAAGTTCAATTGAGTTCAAATTTGTTCACTGGTCTAATTGAGTTCAGAGGAAGCTTCATTATAATTCATTTTTTTTCTTTTATTTTTATATTATGAGTTCAAGTTTGGAAGATCCTTTTAAAAAAACTCAAATAAGGCGATCTTGAAACTGAAATAGAGATGCGAGAAACCTATGTTTTTTTTCCAGGTTAGGATTTTGATGAATTAAGTCAGAACCCTTATTTTTGTTCAAGTTATGATATTCTCTCTTGGTGGAGAAGAAGAACACAAGAATGATTTTTCCAGTTAGGATATTCTCTCTTTTTTTTTTCGTGTGCATTTTTTGACAGGATATGCTATCGGATGCATAAGAAGAGGAGTTAAAGAATTTATATCAGTCACAAAAGAAGAGGAGTTAAAACTGATTATCACATGTTATGATCTCAACCACATCTGATAACAGTAGCTTTAATTTGAGTGGATTTAGCCTTTCTATTGAAGTTATTGATTGAATGAAGATTAGCTTTTTGAAGCGGTAAAGAAAAAGATATACTCCGACAACTGTCGGAAGCACGCATTTAATACCAAATATACACACACATTGCGATCGAATTCCTCGGCTTTAGATGGTGATTTAGAAAGTCAAGGACCTCATAGGAGTAATAAAGGCATTAGAGATCTGCTGAAGCGCTTGGATTGCGGATTCTTGGGACGCCGGCTCAGCATCAAGCATCTGGATAGGGATCATTCATCCTCTGTAAATCATGTCAGCGGCGGCAGAGGAAGTGGTGTCGGAGTAGGTGGTGATGACATCCTTGGCAATGGCGCTCCACCAGAATGGGCGTTGCTACACATTGGCTGTCTTCATGGTCTCGCTACTGGTCTCTGTGTTCCCGCCTTCAACTGGGGAGTGAGTACTTGCTTTCTTTTCATTTATCTTTTATGAATTTGAGAAGGATGACCAGTACCGTTTGATAGAAACAGGAGGAACGAAGTTGGTAATGATCTCTTGCAATTGAAGTTTAGTTGCACTAATTAGGTAATTTTGGTTAAGTACACTATTTCTTCAGGAGAAGTTTGATAAGAAAATGATTGATCTGCGCCGGGTAGATTTTTACGTGATTCAATGGCCACATGGCCCACATCACTCATTTTAAGTAGTGGATACAATATTCTTAGTTGCAATTTGTTATCCGGGTCAATATGCTTTAATTCTTGCTCTTGAAAATCTGTATTCTGTACTTGATTTGCAAATGCTTTTTCATCTTGAGCATGTTCATTTATGTCTATAGCTGATGGATTTGATTGACCATCAGGCCTCCTTTATCCAGGTCAATATGCTTTAATTCTTCATCTTTAAAATCTGTATTATGTACTTGATTTAGAGATGCTTATTCATCTTGAGCATGCTCATTTATATCTATAGCTCATGGGATTTGATTGACCATCAGGCCTCCATACACTGGTTATCTCGGAATATCGGATGGCTCTATTTTAGGCAATTTTGTTTATCATGATTCGTGATTAAGATCTAAATAAGAATGTTGATACAATTATCTTGAAATTGAGCATTTTAATATCGTGTGAAAAAAAATGTTATTCAACCTGATGCCTTTTATTTGAACTATAATCAATTAGAATTGATTGAAAGTAGTCCATGCAGCCTTCCGAAGTGTTTTCATTTTCTTTGTGATTTAAGGTTGCTATTTCCAGTTGACAAAAATTTTGCTGGTATAATCTCACTAGAGAGGATAAAAATGTGCTAACCAGTTGCAGTCTTTTATTTGTGAAGGAAAGCCATTGATAGCATATATAGGAATGGCCAGGTAACATAGATTTAGAGCTAGGAAAGTTGTTAGAAAATGATCTGGATCGATCTTGGCATTTTCTTGGGTCACCTATATGGCATAAGTGTTAGGTCCAAAGAAGGTAAGGTTACAGGCTTTCGCAACTATTTTTATTTAGTTTTCCACTTATTTACACAAGAGAGTACTTTAGTCACACTCTCCCTACAAAGAGATGCCAAAAAGCATTTGTAAAGATCCAAGTTTTCATAAACAGAAATGGGCTGATATAGCTTTTGTTTTATTCATCTCAGGTCCTATAAAGTCAAGTTTTTTTGCTTTCTTTTTTCAAAATATAGAAGACAAAAAATTGATTTGTTTGGGATAATATTATTTTTTGAATTTATCTATTCTGGCAAAACAGTGAAATTGCCTCCATGTTGCCAAAATAGATAAAAACTTTGTTTCACATTTTCGTAACTATTGAGAGAGACTTATGAGATGTGTTGCCAGTTACATAAGGTTATATTTTTGTTCTTGACGATGAGTAACTAATTGATGAATGTATTAGTTCTCTAGCTGAAGAAGTTTGATAGCTTAATTGAACTTTGATGTGTTATTTTTGTTACGAGGGAATGATGTGTTATGGGTTTGTTTGTATGAACATTAGATATCCCCATAATGCAAGAAGAAATGACTGGCAAGAAACAATTCATTAAATTCATTCTATTTTACAATAAAATGAGTTTTCTTAGAACAAAATGGTGAAAAGGGGGAGAGCCTTGGGATGTGGGCAAATCAAAGAAGAGTTGGAAAAAGCAACGAGATGGTGTTGTGGAGGAGGCTAGGTTGAGTTTTATTGGCAGCTGTATTTCTTCAAGATCTAAAGTGGATAGCTCAATTACTCATTGCTGTAATCTTTTAATTCCTTTCAAGAAGTTGTATGTTGTGCTAAAATTTTATTTCCTTAATTTACCCCATACTTAATTTATTTTTTTGAAGGAGTTTTATAGATCGAATCGTCATTAGTGCATTTTTTGTGTGGATATATGTTTGTTATTTAGCTTCTGATGTTAGTGTTAGTACTGCTTTTATTTATCCAATTATAAATATAAGCCTTGGATTTTGTAAAGAGCATTTCTATTTCTCAGGTTTTGGTTGACATGAATCATGTACCAGATTGGGCATATAATGTTGTTGGCCCAGAGATGAGAAGCATGGGTCAACAAGCTGCATAGTGCATACCAAATCCTAGATTATACTTCATTCCAATGTAGGTACTAATGTGAATTAATTACATGGCTGAAAACTGGTACCCCATTTATACTTTTTGAGTTTTGCGAATTATATGCCTTAATACTTGACCTATAATTGGTTATGTTTGGGCTCCATTATTTTAATTTTTCTTTTTGATCTTTTGTTAAAAAATTTAAATTTTCCGAACCATTCAATGGGATGAATCAGAAAAGTGAAAATTTTTGACCGAAAATAAGCAAACAAGTAATTATCCGTTTGTGAATACTGCAACAGTGTCTCTGCTCTCTCTCTCTCTCTCTCTCTCTCTCTGTCTCTCTCTCTATGTGTGTGTGTCTTCACGAAATGCAGTTTATTTCTGGTTATTTCATAATTTTAGCTTGCGACTTTAACAAATTAGTCTCACTTCAGGAGATTATAATCTGACGGCTCTTCTATTTGTTCCCCCTAAGCAGAGTGGAGTTCATTATTTCTTTTATTCTGGCTCTTTTTAGATCCATCTCTCTATGTATATTTACATCTTCCCATCTGTTATGTTTTTGGGTTTTAATATATTTACATCTCTCTATGAATTCCTGAATTTGGGTGTGTTAAATTTGTTAACTCAAATTTCTCTTTCTATATTTATGGAACAATTCTTTTTTGTATAGCTTCTAAAATTGAGTTTGGGATTATCTTTCTTAGCCTATGTTTGCCTTCTCAAATAATTGTTCTTGATTTTTTCTCTTATATAGATTGAATTTTATTTTTGGTTTCGAGAGAGCTCTTTGTGGCTCAAAAACATTTTTTGTTTTTTTTATAAGTAAATTTATACATATGTTATCTTCATACTCAACAATGAATTACTTAATAATTTATCTTCAGTAAATAGAACTTATTGATATATCTAAATATAATATGTTTTCTTTTATGTTTGTTTCTACAAATTCTTAGCAATTCCTCATTTCTGATCTAGAACCTGCAGTATCATAGGTTCTATCTGTCGACAATTTTTTATTTATTGTAGATAAAGTTATAAATAGTTCTATTTGCAGGCCTTCTTCCATATTCATTTAATTGGGAAAATTTCAGAAGTTACAATATTAAATCACCTAACAAACTTTCACATGCTTTTTAACATTTCACACATGTTGGCAGCTGTTAAGTGGGGTCCTTCAAAATATACAGGTTCCTCGTGTAGCGATTTTAGCAAGTTAAGGGTCGGTTACAAAGCTATAATCAACCCAAATTTATAGGAATTCAACCAACCATATAATCTTTGCTTATGGTACAAACAGATAAATGCTTTGTATTTTATTTTGCTTCAATTTAGGAATGTTGCTTTGGCTTTTCTTGCTTATGGGACTGAGTTGTTTTAATTCTTAGGATTTGTTGTATATTTTCTACATGACTTTGTTTTTGTTTGGTTGGATTCTATAGTAAGTGCCCTCACAAAATTGTCTCAAAACTCTGTTGTTGTTTTTACTTCTGCATCGTTAGACTACTATGTTGTGGATCAATCAGTTATAATAATATTGGATGCTCCGATTCGGTTCTAAATGTGCCTCAAATGATTTTAATGTTGTGTTTTGTTGGTAATATATCACAAAATATTATGCTCGATCCAGAAAAGAAACATGTTATTCACAATATAACTGAAAAATACAGAAACAAAATGAATAGAAATGCAAACCGAGTCCTGCAAACGCAGTCTCCTTAAGAATGATTCACCGCCTACCACGGGTGTTGTAGGATGTTTGTCAGCATCACTGGATAAAATGGCTATCCCG
>JAULLG010126118.1:0-13014 GCA_035668355.1 Sarracenia leucophylla
GTAGAAATTGACCTTAAAGGAAATAAACCTAAAAATAATCCTATGGAAAACCAAGAGGATCCAAATGATTGTGAAAATCCAACCAATGGATCAACTTCACTAGCTCATGGTTGGAAATTGGTTCACAATCATCCTAAGGATCAAATCATAGGTGATCCTACTAGTTGTGTGACCACAATGTCTAAATTACATAATATGCATTCTCAGGTTGCACTTGTCTCACATATAGAACCTAGTAACATAGATAAAGCACTTGACGATGAAGATTGGATTCTTGCTATGCAAGAGGAGCTAAGCCAATTTGATAATAACCAAGTTTGGACATTTGTCCCTAGTCCCAAGGACCACTTTATTATTGGTACAAAACGGGTATTTTGGAACAAGAAAGATGAACATGGTGCCATTACTAGGAATAAAGCTAGATTGGTAGCCCAAGGATTCAATCAAGAAGAGGGCATTTCTTATGATGAGACTTTTACTCTCGTAACTAGTATGGAAGCCATACGCATGTTGCTTGCATATGAATTACATAAAGGTTTTAAAATTTTTTAAATGGATGTCAAAAGTGTATTTTTAAATGGTTTTATCGAAGTCGAAGTTTATGTCAAACAACCTCCTGACTTTGAAAATAAAACACTTCCAAACCATGTATTTAAACTCACAAAAGCACTTCATGGTTTGAAACAAGCTCTTAGAGCTTGTTTCTGAAAGACTAAGTGGTTTTCTTCTAGCAAAAGGTTTTAATCGTGGTAAAATTGATACAACTTTATTTATTAAGTGTATAAATGATGAGATGTTGATTGTTCAAACATATATTGATGATATCATTTTTGGTGCTACTTGCATGACTATGTGTGATGAGTTTTCCAAATGCATGCATAATGAGTTTGAAATGAGTCTCATGGGAGAACTAAATTTTTTCTTTGGTTTACAAATTAAACAAACATCAAAAGGAATTTTCTTAAATTAATCAAAATATACAAAACATCTTTTCAAACATTTTGGTATGAAAAATGCTAAACCTTATGGTATACCCCCATGAGTACATCAACAAAACTTGACAAAGTTGAATATGACAAGGATATTGATTCAAAACCCTGTAAAGGCATGGTTGGTAGTTTACTTTATTTGACAGCCAGTAGGCCTGATATTATGTTCATTGTATGCATGCGTATTCGATTTCAAGCTTTCCCTAAGGAATCACATTTGATTATTGTCAAACGTATCCTAAGATTCTTGAAATGAACCATTGACCTAGGATTATGGTATCCAAGTCAAACATCTTTTGATTTGTTGAGCAACTCTGATGCTGACTTTGATGGGTGCAAAGTGGAATGCAAGAGTACCTCTGTGACATGCCATTTTCTTGGCCATTCATCGGTTTCTTGGTCAAGTAAAAAGCAAAACTCATTTGCCTTATCAACTGTTGAAGCTGAGTATATAGCCGCTAGCAGTTGTTGTGCGCAAATATTGTATATAAAACAACAATTTAAGGATTTCAAATTCCTTTTTGATCATATCCCTATTATGTGTGATAATACTAGTACTATCTGTTTAACTAAAGATCCAATTTAACACTCCAGAACTAAACATGTTGAGATTAGATATCATTTCATACGAAAACATATTGAAAAGGGTGATATTGAACTATAATTCATTAGTACCGAAAAACAGCTAGCTGATATCTTCGCAAAACCTCTTCCAGAAGATAGGTTTAATGTTATTTGTAGAGAACTTGGTATGATTAATTCCTATGACATTTGATTAATTGAGTGCCATATTTGTTATGTAATATGCCTGATGTTTCATGCTTGTAGTATGAAGTTGAGTCAACTCCTTATGTTAATGAGTCGAATGCTTATACTGAGAACCCTTGTTTATGTGTAGTTAATTCGAATTAGTATATGATTGATTTGACTCACTATGATGCTGAGACGATTCACTTGTAGAGTGATTCGATTATATAGTTCTCTGAATCGACTCATAAGATACATGAATTGACTCCCTATATTAAAACATGTATTTGTGCTTGATGAGTCGACTCATTTATAAATGATTCGACCCTATGCTTCCTTGAATCGACTCATAAGGAGTGTGAGTCGATTCCCCTGTTCTTTACTTCCAATCGACTCTCAGTGTTGATGATTCGACTCATAATGTCGTTGATTCGATTCACCATACCCATGATTCGACTCCTTGTGCCTTTGAGCCATTGTTCCCTCCCCCCCCTCTCTCTCTCTCTCTCTCTCTCTCTCTCTCTCTCTCTTAACACTTTTGTCTTCCATTCAATTCGTCTTCTCTCGAAACGACTCCTCCATCTTCCACCAACTTCAACAATATTTATCTAAGTGATCTTCATGGCTCCTAAGTCTACCAAAAAAGGATCCAAGCATCCACTAGATGATGGTTTTTCAAGCCCTTGGTCGACAAAGAAGATGAAGACAGGAAAAGTGGTGACTACAACAGGTACGGTACTTCAAACTCCTATGGCATCCTCTGAGGTAATTAAATTCAAATCCTCTTAGACTAAGCACATCTTTTATCAATCCATTTATGAAAAAATTGTTCCTAGTCGTTGGATAAATTCCTATCATACCTACTAGGGTTAAAAGTTGTTGTCTATACTTATTATGCTTCCCTCAAGCACTTTCTGGCCATGAAAGACACAAAACCCCGACTGATTCATAGGATCTTGCTTCTTAAGAATTTGGCATAAAAATTGATGATAAAAAGGGACTGAAAACTCAGTAGCTAACCATCCTTTTTGCCTCTTAGTTTAGTCCTTTAGTGACCATGTTCCCGTTAGAGAATCGTTTCCTGACGAGCAACTGTTCACGGTCACAGCTACCCAACCGCCTTGGTACGCATACATTGTGAATTATCTAGCGGTAGGATGCATCCTGAATGACTGGTCTAAACAACCAAAGGATTGATTCTTTTCTCAAGTCAAATACTACTTTTAGGAAGAGCCAATATTTTAAATATTGCTCCGATGAAGTCATAAGGTGTTGCGTTACAGAAACTGAGGTAGAGAGCATCCTGAAGTTTTGTCATTCCCTTAGATGAAACAAAAATTTTAGTGGAAAGAAGACAATAGCCAAAGTTTTACAAAATGGACTCTACTGGCTTTACCTGTTTAAAGATGCACACGAATTTTACCACCGTTGCTTACATTGTTAGCAAATCAGCACAATTTTGGCCAAATACATGATAACTCTAAACCCAATATTAATTATCGAAACTTTTTATGTCAGATGATCACAAAGTTATGATCATGAATTTTGGTGGATTATCTCTTAAAATGGGTTGAAGTGCTGGCAACCAAATCAAATGATCGCAAAGTTATGATCATGTTTTTCTAAAGTACCATATTTTCCCAATTTGGTTTCCCCAAGCAATCATTAGAAATTGTGGTACGCATTTTATGAATATGTATTTCACTACCTTGCTTCAAAAATACTCGATTTCACACAAAGTAGCTACTTTGTACCATCCACAAACTAGTGGGCAAGTCGAGGTATTGAACAGTGAAATCAAGAATATTCTGACCAAGACCATATGTCCTCATCATAAAGATTGGGATAAATGATTGCACAACACTCTTTGCGTGTACGGAACTGCCTGCAAGACCCCGATTGGTATGTTCTCATACCAATTAGTCTTTAGAAAATCGCGTCTTCTGCCAGTTGACCTTGAGCATCAAGCATATTGGGCAAACCAAACTTTAAATTTTGATATGCCAAATGTTGCCAACCCCAGAGGCTATAGCTCAGTAAGCTAGAGGAGCTACATAACGAAGCATATGATAATGTCCGAATCTATAAGGCTAGGATGAAAGATTTTCATGATAAGCACATTCATCGGAAAGCATTTCAGCCATATCAGAAAGTCTTGCTATTCAAAATCAAGTTATGTCTGTTCTCGGGAAAACTACAGTCTTGGTGAGAAGGAAAATATGTGGTGACTCGAGTCTATCGTCATGGTACATGCTAGATGCTAAATCTGAGAATAAGTAAGTTCCTTAGTATCAATGGGAAAATGTTAAAATCTTACATCAAAGGCATATTAGTAGAAATTGCAGCTAAATCTATCGAACCCTCTAATCCAACCCTACCAGTCGAGTAATTAGTTGGCGATGTCTAGTTGAAACTTAGCCATATCTGGGAGGGAACCCAGAAGTTATAATTTCTTTCAGACAATACTACACCAAAGAGGACATGGTTGTGTCCAAGTTGGGGGGTGGAGTAGCTGAAGCCTATAGCTTAGCTTAGTTGAGTAGAGATTATGTTAGAATAATTTAAAATTCATGCTAGAGTCATTTCTTTATGCTTTAATTAACTTAGGTCTTACAAAAAAAAAAAGACCAGATGGAATCAACAAACCATCTGGACGGGTTGAGATCCTAACCATCAAATAACCCTATTAGCCTAAAGGTTTTTCAATCAAACCTTAATTTGGTTTTACATAGAACGACCAATTGATTTGATTATATTGAAAGATTAATGTTTTTAACTTGATTAAGTCATTTTGGAAATTTGGTTTTGATATATATATATATATATATATATATATATATATATCAGTCATTAAAACATTATCATTTTGAAGTCTAATTTTGATAGATATAACTATCACTAAATCATCCTGATTAGTTAAGGCTCTAACATTAACAATCATGTGATTTCGTAATTAAGGAAATTGTTGGCCTTATTATTGGATTTACTCTAATGAATTGTTTACTTGAGAGAAAGTATGTTTCAGGTACAATTTATTGAAACTCAGCAAAAGTCAAGAGAAGACAAGGATCGGCTTCGGATATTAAGCAAGGAAGCTCAAAAGAACGGCTGAAGACGGAAACAGGATTCAAGCCCAAGAATAATGTTTGCAAGATCGAGAATCAAATGGCCAAGCTATTTGAGTTGATATCGAGAAGGAATGGGCCGACGCCCAAGTGGTATTCTCTGTGGATCCAGGCCACAGCAAAGAAATGGGTCGACTCCTTCAAACTGATGAGTCGTCGCCTCACTTCATTCTGGGTTGTGTAGCTCACAATGATCTGACACCAATCCTTGAGTGAGTCGACTCCCGTGAAGACTGCTCCTTATGAAAGCTAGCATGAGCAAACCCATAGAAGACATGTGTCATCTGAAAGCTCCAACAGACTCTCGGCAAATCCCCAATGAGCTGACCCATTAATATATTAAGTCATCTCACTGCCGAAGAAGAGAAGGATTTGATAAGGGTTGAGCCGACTCCCAACCATGTTTGAGTCGATACCAGCAGTGTGTTGATCAAAAAGTACAAACAAGCAAAGGAAAGCTTTGTTGTTTCTTGAAGAGCTCCACTGCTAAAAAAGACGCAAGGAAGGACACCTTTCAGTTAGTTTTAAGGCTCAGAGAAGAAAGAAAAGAGATATGGATAAAGTATTATTGCTTGCAAGTGATTTCTTTCTCTTTTAGTTTGGCTAACTCATTCGACTACTGCCAAGGAGCTCGATTGCACATAGGTGATCATGCTTCAAGCTGAGGAATCTCAAACCAAGCGCCACAATGAGGAGCTCAAAATCTTCGAAGAAGAAGAAAGTTTTGAAGGTCAAAGAAAAAAGTTCTTGAAGATAATTAGAATTGAATTCTGGAGCACTGCTACAGATTTAAGAAGACCTGGAGCTTCAGAGAATGTCTTGCAGAGTAGAAAAGTAGAAGATCAGCCCTACCTAAGGAAGTTCACTTCCTAATGGATCTTTCGCTTGATACATAAGATATATGAGTGACGTCGAAGATCATATTGATCGACTTGAAGAACCATACATTTTTCATAGACGAAATTACCTATATATCATACGGTATTAAGCTCAGTCGTCAAGTCGAAATTGCTGAATTCAAAGGAAGATCAAGAAATTCGGAATCAAAGCTCAAGATCATCAAAAATTCAATACAAGAATTTGAAGATCAAAGGAAATTTTGTTAGAAATCATTCAAAACTATTTAGCGAGGCAAAGATTGAAGATCAAATTGAAGAACATCATAAGATTGGGAAAAACTTCAGAAATCAAAAGGAGAAGTTGATTGAGTTGACCCTTGCACAAGTGAGTTGACCCCCAAGAAGCTAATACTACAGCTCTCAAAGTTCAGAACAATTTGAGTTGACATCAGATCAATATGAGTCAATACCTTGAGCCAAAGTTCAATGTAGCAGAAGTAATGAGTCGACACCTTAGAAGATTGAGTCGACCCATGTAGCCAAGAGCCTCAGATCCAAACACAATGAGTCGACGCCCCAAAAGCTATGAGTCAACCCCAGCACATATAGATCTAAATCTTAAAGTTCTCCAATTGCTATGTTTCTAACTTCAACAGCTAGTTCCTTCCTCCAACGATCGAAAGACTTTGAGAAGCTATTTAAGGAGCACTTATCCTTCGTAGAGAAGGTTGGTGAAAACATTGGTTAATAAAATACAAATGATTCTATCATCACACTAACTGCTCCTCTGCTCCGATCTAAATTCTTCCTACAATGAGCTTTTATTTTTCTGGTTTTCTCATACCAGGAATTGGTTGTACTCCTCTCCATAAATTCTCATTATTGTTTTAATTATTTCTGAGAGAGAGAGAGAGAGAGAGAGAGAGAGAGAGAGAGAGAGAGAGAGAGAGAGAGAGAGAGAGAGAGAGAGAGAGAGGGAGACGTTTGTAGTGAGTTTTTATTGTAAAACTTCTTAACCAAGGAGAACACTACTGTAGTCGAAAAACATGGGATTACTTTTTGAATCTTGTTTAAGCTTAGTTTAGGCTTTTGAAGAGTGAGTCTGCAATCATTTTCTGTTCCCGATTTTAAAGAGTGATCCCACAATCATCTTCATCCTATTTTTGAAGAGTGAGTCCGCAATCATCTTCATCTAGCTTTGAAGGAGTGAGCTCGTAATCATCCTTTGTTCAGGCCTTAAGGAGTGAGCCCGCAATCATCCTTGTAAAGGTTCGGGAGTTAGCCTGCCAAAACATCTGTATAGGTTTAGAGTGCACCCGTAAGCATTCTGTTAGTGAAAATCTCAAGGCAAGCTTGAGGAGTGGACGTAAGCCGGGATTTGGGCGAACCACTATAAATCTCGTGTGTTGTGGTTAAAGTATCACTAACCTTAAACACTTTATTTTCATTGCTTTAATTTTATGTTCTATTTATCTAAAAACATAAAAGAGTTTAAATTAAAAGCAGAGATTTCCAAAAGAGGTTTTTAATTCCGTAATATTTTTATAAACCTAATTCAACTCCCCCCCCCCCCCTTGGGTTGCCATAGAAACCAACAATTGGTTTCCGAGCGAGGCTTTGCTATTAGGCTTAACATCCTGCAAAGAGATGATCTCTATGGAAAACATTATAATAGCTTGTATTTTGGCCGAAGGCCAATCTGTCTCTAGACCTCTATCTTTTAACAGTTCAAACTATACTTATTGGAAAATAAGAATGAGCTTTTATATTCAATCTTAAGATATGGTGGTGTGGAAAACTATTTTAATTGGTCCTATAATTCTTAGCATTGTTAGAAATGGTAGAACCATTCAAAAATCTGAAAATGAATTTAACGATGATGACCGGAGAAGTTTACAGATTAATGCTAAAATTATGAACGTCCTACTCTGTGTGCTTAGACCTAAATATTTCAATTTAACTCAAGGATGCAACAGTGCCAAAGAAGTTTGGAATAAACTCCAAAATGCCACTAAAAAAGTAGAAGATTCAAGCAACACTGATGCTTCCAATCCTGCTCTTACGACATTCGGGAGTGATGTAAATTATTCTTTAGGTAATGAATCTGAAAACAATATTTGCGATGTTCATGATGAGTTTCAATAACCTCTTGAGGATTGTTTTAAAGTTATCAAAGGTTTAAAATCCAAAAACAAGTCCTTCAAAAATAAGATCACCTCTTTAAGATCAAAAATAGAAATTTTGGAAAAGGAAAGAGGAGATAGTGTTCCTAAAATCTCAATTGATCTTAAAATTGAAAATGTTTTATTAAAAACAAAGGTTGACGATTTAAGGAAAACCATAACTAAATTCTGATAAGGTGAAAAAATTTAGACATGATTCTTGGGACTAAATGCATTTTCAACAAAGAACGATTAGGTTTTAATCATAATGAGCATAAAACAGTCCACAAGAATGCTTTTCTTAAAGTTGATTTTCCTGAGCCTATCTCATGCTTATTTTGTGGCAAAAATGGGCATAAAACTGAATTTTGTTTTTACAAATTAAAGGGCAACAAATCTACCAAAAAGGTTTGGATTAAAAAGGGTGATCCCCCATCGAAAATTGCTAAAGCACCGAGACTTACCAACACAAGGCAATTCAAAAGAAAAGCCTTTCAAAGTCCTTCACCAAATGTATACAGATATGACGGCACATTTAGACCACATAAGAGAGACCTACACATATGAGGCAATCCAATTGGAAAACCAATTATCAACTGGCTCCTTATGTAGATAGGCACAATGCATCCTTTATGGAAAATATGTTTCACTATGCTAATCCTCAAGGACCCAACAAAAAGTGGGTTCCAAGAAACTATGCATACGATTATTTTGCAGCTGATCAAGTAGAAAGATGGCTAAAGGACATGAAGGGTAAGGTAAAGCTCTTCCCATACTAAAGAACCGTAAATGATCAAGAAAGGTTGATGGAGATTATTAAGCCTTTCAAATAATCAAAGGCCAAACAAGATAAATCAGTCACAGACATGTGACAAATGTGTGAAATAAAATTCTTAGCACTAGAATGTAAAACGGGTAACATCTAATCACTTTAATTAAGAATGTTTTGCCAATAATATTATTACTTTGTTAATTGAATGTTTGTGAATATTGCTTAAATCATGATATATGTTCTTTGCACTTTTCTACTGGATATGAAAAGTGTCGACCCATTTCATAAGTATAAGTCGACCCATCTTGAAATCGAGTCGACTCCCTCATAGTCTATTTTCCTCATCCCTCACATGATTTTATTACATATCCCTGAGATATTGTGGATATATAAATGCATAATGCTTAGTGATGAAATCTTCTTGAATATGGCACACATTTTATCAATCAAGAATTATTTTGTTTTGCTTAAAGAATCATAGTACTCGCTGATATGATTATTTTAGATGACTCTTGCAAAATGCATGTGGATGCTATGGAATATGAATGCTTAAATTTTATTCCAATGAGCGTATGATTGTTTATCATCTTAAGAGGTATTCCATGATTATTGAACTATAAAGACTGAGGGAGAGACATATTTTATATCATTTCTTTTCCTCAGAAGAGACACTTTGTCTTCGCATCTTCTTTTCTCTCTCAAATTTAAAACCTCTCCTATTCACCTTCCCGAAGATCATGTGTCTCTAAATCTTAAACATCTATACATTCTTTTCATTCATTATCTTAGACATTTCAGTGCTCTGTTCTCTAGTCCTTCCCATGAATAAAAGTCCTTATGGTTCATCCTTATCTTCCACATCTATCCCTATCAACAAGGATGAAGTCCTCTCATGGCTCGTATCTGTCATTGTTGCTCTGTAATCTCTTGAAGCTGACATTGATGACCAGTTCATCAATCTCATCACTCGCTTGACCTACATTCGAGATCAAATCAATGCCGAGAATGCACCTCTTCAATCCTTCAGACAAGACATGGCAATTGTTGTTGATCAAATAAGTAACATGATCAAGAAATGGAATAAGCCACATGAATCATGATTCCATCCAAGACATATTGACTATCTCCATGTTTTGGACACATTTCCTTTTTGTCTGTTTTCTCTCTACCTAAAATCTCAAGATTGTAACTCCTTTTAATTTGCTGTAATCATCTCTTATGGAATAGAATTCATTTAATGTTAAAGTCTTATGTGTTGTTTGCATTTTTTTTGTGAATGTATGGTTCTACTGCATGACTATTTATCCGAGATATGGTAGCCTAAAACATTTCCAATCAAGTTAATAACATTGAATATGAACAAGAACTTATGGTTGATTATCAATTGGTATCGTTTTTAATTTTTTTTTTTTGAAAACTTATAGTGTATGACGGCCAATAATTGAGTTATTTCATTGATAAAAATCATTTCAATAAAATTCATTTTTCTTTCGGTGAAATTCTCATAGACCCGCTCTGCTATAATCCTTTCATTCAAAATATGATTCTAATGATTTTAATCATAATCTTGACAGTCATAAGCAATGAATATTTTACTTAAGTAAGAGAAAATCCTTTAATCTCAATGTGCTTGCTTGAAGAAAAATTAAAATTGATTGTTTTTACTTTGAACCTTCAATCATTTCAAAGAAGAACAAAATCCTTAATATTATTCTTTCAAATTCATACTTTTGTGGCTCAATTCCCTTCATGTAATGATATTTTAAACTCAGAAGGAGAAATCAAGGCAAAAGGAAAAATTATTTGGTATCAATTTTTTCAAAATATTTCACATCAGTATCTGATATGCATATTTTACATCTCTTAGGGGGAGAAAAATAGAAAATTTATCATATTTTCGGGTATGCGTACTTTGTTTGCTGGCTATGTTATTTTGCATCATTTTCGTGATCATTCAATATTTACATTCTCAAGGAAATGATATGTTAAAGAAAGATATGAATATATGATGGACCAATCTTTGAAAAAAAATGTATGTTGTCTTCACACAACTTCATCTTTTTCAAAAGGCTAATATTGAAGTTTTTCTCCATATTCAGTGACCAATGAAAAAAATTCTGAAATATCTTATTAATGGTCAAGTCAACTACTTTTCGAACGGGATGTAAATTTATATAAATCTTTTAAACCTGTAAAATTAAAGCAATGGTCTCCCATCCAAAAAAAAGGGGTAAAGAAATTTTTTTTTTAATTATGACCATGCTTCCGTTAGCTTAATGGCAAACAATTCATACTTTTCGAAAAGCAGAAAACTCTTTTTCATTACCAAATTGTCTTTCAAAGGGGGAGAAGTAGGAAAGAAATTATTTCTTAAAGGGGGAGAAATTATTCCTTATGTTCTTCACATATTTTGCCTTAACTTTATTTCATTTCCTCCACTTCCTTTTTGCTCTGCTAAAGGGAGAGAAATATTGATTAATTAGCATGTCGTCATTTACATGTTTTATTGCTATGTTCAATTATTGATATCATAGAGTAGTTCCAATAATATTGGTAGTAGAACTGGTATCAGAACAATAATTGGTATCGTAGAGCTTACAATTTTCATATCTTTATATATACCATTGCAAATCAATTGTTGTCATAGTCAAAAATGGGGAGACTGTTAGCCTAAAGGTTTTTCAATCAAACCTTAATTTGGTTTTGACATATAACAAGCAATTGATTTGATCATATTTAATGATTAATGTTTTTAACTTGATTAAATCATTTTGGAAATTTGGTTTTGAAAGATATATAAATCATTAAGCCATTATCATTTTTAAGTCTGGTTTTGGTAGATATAACTATCACTAAATCATCACAATTAATTAAGGTTCTAACATTAACAATCATGTGATTTCGTAATTAAGGAAATTGTTAGCCTTATATTGGATTTACTCTAATGGCTTGTTTGCTTAAGAGAAAGTATGTTTTAGGTACAATTTATTGAAACTCAGCAAATATCAAGAGAAGACAATGATTGGCTTCGGATATTGAGCAAGGAAGCTCAAAAGAACGGCTGAAGAAGGAATCAAGATTCAACCCCAAGTACAACGTCTGCAAGATCAAGAATCAAAGGGCTAAGCTGTTTGAGTCGATATCGAGAAGGAATGAGCCGATGCCCAGGCGGAATTATCTATGGATCATGGCTACATCAAAGAAATGGGTTGCCTACTTCAAACTGATGAGTCATCCCCCGACTTCATTCTGGGTTGTGTAGCTCACAATGAGCCGACACCAATCCTTGAGTGAGTCGACTCCCTTGAAGGCTGCTCCTGATGGAAGCTAGCTTGAGCTAACCTATAGAAGACATGAGTCGTCCCAAAGCTCCAATAAACTCTCGGTAAATCTTCAATGAGCTGACCCATCAGTATATTGAGTTGTCTCACTGTCAAAGAAGAGAAGGATTTGATAAGGGTTGAGCCCACTCCCTGCCATGCTTGAGTCGACACCAGTAGTGTGTTGATCAAGAAGTACAAACAAGCGATGGCAAGCTATGTTGTTTCCTGAAGAGCTCCGCCGTTAGAAGTGACGCAATGAAGGACACATTTCATTCAGTTTTTAAGGCTCAAAGAAGAAGAAAGAGAAGAGATATGGATAAATTATTATTGCTTACAAGTAGTGTGTTGATCAAGAAGTACAAACAAGCGAAGGTAAGCTTTGTTGTTTCCTGAAGAGCTCCGCTGTTAGAAGCAACACAATGAAGGACACATTTTAACTCATTCGGCTGCTGCCAATGAGCTTGATTGTCCATAGGTGATCATGCTTCTAGCTAAGGAACCTCAAGCCTAGCATCACAAAGACGAGCTTGAAATCTTCGAAGAATCAGAGGGTTTTGAAAGTCAAAGAAATATG
The DNA here is from genome assembly GCA_035668355.1 of Sarracenia leucophylla. Lineage (NCBI taxonomy): Eukaryota > Viridiplantae > Streptophyta > Magnoliopsida > Ericales > Sarraceniaceae > Sarracenia > Sarracenia leucophylla. Next base: position 12,532 of record JAULLG010126118.1, read on the forward strand.
TTCTTGAAGATAATGAGAATTGAAGTCTGGAGCACTGCTACAGATTTAAGAAGAACTGGAGCTTCAGAGAATGTCCCGCTGAGTAGAAAAGTAAAAGATCAGCCCAACCTAAGGACGTTCACTTCCTTATGGATCTTCCGCTGGATACAGAAGATATATTAGTGACATCGAAGATCGTAATGACCAACTTGAAGAAGCACAAATTTTTCATAGGTGAAATTGCATATATTTCATACGGTATTAAGCTCAATCGTCAAGTCAAAATTGTCGAATTCAAAGGAAGATCAAGAAATTCGGAATCAAAGCTCAAGATCATCAAAAATTCAATAGAAGAATTTGAAGAACAAAGGAAATTTTATTAGAAATCATTCGGAGCTGTTTAGTGAAGAAAAGATTGAAGATCAAATTGAAGAACATCATAAGATCGAGAAAAACTTCAGACATCAAAAGGAAAAGTTGATTAAGCCGACCCTCGCACAAGTG
>JAULLG010128300.1:0-13002 GCA_035668355.1 Sarracenia leucophylla
TAATGAGATTTCATTGTATTAATCATCTCATCAAAGGAGATCAAGCTCAAGCTCCTACTGCTCAACTTTTGATAAAGAGCTAGGTGGTTTCGATTCACCAAATCAAGCAATCCGATTGGTGGCTGCTCTTTGCCTTTGTTGAATAAAGAGGTTCCACTTCACCCATAATCGAAGGCTTCAATTGATTTGTAACAATAATAGGCTAAGACTTGCCTGTAATGAGCTTGTTGTAAAGAGGTTACGATTCACTTGTAAGCAATTCGTATAATGAATTCCCAAATATGTTTGGGGAGTGGACGTAGGCCTGATTTGGCCTAACCACTATAAATTGTTTGTCTCTCTCTCTTTCTCTCCCCCTTATCTCTTTACATTTTTGCACTTTATTATTGTTTCTTTGATTTATTGCTTCCACACTTAATTCTTGGAAAAGAGTTTAAAATAGTTTAAGTTTGCCAAACAACCTATTCACACCCCCCTTTAGGTTACACTTTTGGACAAGCAATAGTGAGTAATCCAAATTTCATGAAAACTTGTCAAATAATTATGTTATGTAGGAGTGACAGTTATCTTGTCTCGTATTCATGTTTATTATAGTGTGTCAAGCACACAAACATTCAAAAGATAAAAAGATTACAATAATTATACATAGTATATACGGGGTTTCTCTCGACATCCCAAGATGGTATATAACGCTTGAGGAATAGATAGAGGAACGCCACACCCAACATGGCTTGTACAAACATATGGACCAGCTCATTGTGTATTTACTATGTACACGGATCGATGGGATTGGTTCTAGGAGAATAGGTTACAAGACCAATGGGATAAATGTGTCAGGTGAAGGGCAATAAAAACATCCGGTGAAAAGCGGTAGGAGCTAATAGCTATATCACATGTTCTCAATTAGAGAACACCGGGGAAGTATAACGACACCCCTTACTCCATGGAAATTTCGTACCATGAGAGTTTGCTCCCTTTGGATGGCTATTTTCCACCATCAAATGGAGTTACACTGATTGGTTTAGATTGGGTATGAGGAGGTACATTCCAAGGAGGACTGCATCTTCATCTAATAGTGGGCGAGTGAGGTTAGGACATTGCCATGGAGAGCTTGTCGATTTGTCAGACAAGGAAAGATGATTGAGCGACAAGCTCATTTAAGTGGCTCAAAGCCACATCTTGTTCTTGCTCTGAAGAGGATGAACCCGAACTTGTAGGCCAACCAGCCAGAGATCGGTTCAAATGTTTTTCTCTAGTTCTATCTCTTTTCAAACGATAACAATTTGGCCTTGTGTGACCTACTATCCCACAGTAGTGGCACAACAGAGGTGGTTTGGATCTTAAGGGGGACTTGGATGTGGAGTATGTCGAAAATGGAGGAACCGTACCTCTTCTTGGAGGACCATCTACCATGATCTCCTTCCCAGGAGTGATTCTTATTACATGATGCTTTCCACGAGAATCTTCCAAGGAAGAATCATCCTGAGAGGATGAGGAAGGGAAAGGATCCTTCAACTCTTACGATATGATAATGGAAGGTCTGGCATGGTTTCTTTGGTTAGGAACTGTATGATTTAGTCATTGAAGACCAACAAGATCTGGCACATAGAATGAGGGGGTAGCTGATGATGGTTTAATGAAAATGACCCGTTTAGAGTCTTTGGGTGGAAGAGCTGACAGGGAAGGAGGATCTAGGAATCTAAGGCCACTACGATCGTGAAATGATCGAGAGAGTTTGTTGATATGGGAAGCTGCTTTACTCCTTTTCATTATAGAGGTAACTGCTAGAAAATCTGTCTCAAGCGATGTGATCCTTGACCTAGAGATTGTTAGTTCTTCCAAGTAATTTAGTCTTTCTTTCTCAACTGATGAGAAGGTGTTGACTAGATTAACTTGGTACTCTCCAAGAGTGGTTATCTCAAGATCACATGCAATTATGTCGCTCTCAAGGGAGTCCCATTCCTTTTCTAGAGAAATGCAGTCTTCCTTTAATTTCACATTCTCCTTCCTCAGAGTGGGCCACTCATTAACAAGTTTCTCGTTGGCATCATGGGTGGATCCATTTTTGTTCTCATCCTCCTCTTTGCTGCTTCCTACGTCTTCACTTGTTTCACACGATGAATAGACTATTAGAGGAGTTTCATCAGTGAAAGTAGTCAAAGTGACAGTAGGGATAGAGGGATCACAACAGCCTATGGTGGATACAAGGATGGCATATTTGGATTGTGCATCCTTGTCACTCGAGATGGTGTCATTCTCAACTTCAGGTTCTACTTATTCATCACTCTCGTCATCCCAAGTGACAATAAAACTATTTCTCTCTTTTCTTTTGAGAAAATTGGCACATTCAGCTTAAACGTGACCAAAACCATGACACTCATGGCATTGGATGACTTGAGGCTTGTTTGAGCAGGAAGAGATGTTGGAGAAACTCCGGTCATTCCCACTAGCTGACAGTTTTTTCAAAGTGATGGTTGATCTTGTAGTTGATTGATTTGAGGTTCGCTCTGAATTTAACAAATTTGTAAAGTTTTCTCGCAAGAAGGGAAAGGTCCTCCTCGTCAATATCAACCAAGTCATCATTGTTATCTGTAGGGTTGAGATGAGGGGATTTCAAAGCCACACTCTTACCGAAGTTAGATGAGACACCTCGGGGCGAGAAGTGATTAAGTTCGTAGGTTTGGAGCTTGCAAATAACTCTTCAACCTTGCGGGATTCCACATCATGGCTCTCCTCGATGGCGGTAACCTTAGGCCTAAACTTTTCAAGTAGGGACCCAAGGATTTTCCCCACAACTTTAGAGGAGGTGAGGGGTTTGCCTAAAGTAAAGAATGAGTTAACAATCTTGCTAAGGTTAGAGTAAAAGTAGTCGAAGGATTTAATCTCAGACTACGTTTTTTGAACCTAGTAGTTAGCATTTGGAGTTTGGAGATCTTAACTGACTGGGTTCCCTAGTGAATGACTTGGAGAATGTCCCAAGCCTCCTTGGCTATCTCACAATGTAAAATTCTAGAGAATTCACTAGGATCCAAGGGGTTATGTATGGTGCCAAGTGCTTTGTAGTTATACTCGGCACTAGAATTTCCCGTGGTGGTCCATTCAGATTCGGTTTTGTCCCGAGTTTCACGAGCGGTGACATCTTCGATTTTGGGCAATTCATAACCATGCACAACGGACCTCCAAAAATGTATCCCATGGAATTAAGGAAAGCCCTCATTCTAGCTTTCCAGTAGGGATAATTACAGCCATGAAAATACGATGGACGAGTTACAAAAAAACATTCTCTTTCCAACTCGAGGTTCATGGTAGCTCATGGATCAACTTAGGTGGTTAGACCTAGAGATGAGAACCTTTCTTTGATACTAAATGTAATTATAGTTATGAACCACTTATGTAAACCTAGAGGGGGGATTAGGTTTAATGTCGATACATTTAAAATTAGTTTGATTAACGTATAGAATTGTTCTTTAATCCTAACAAACTAGTGAGTTAGTTCAACCAGAAAAAATAAAGTTAACCCCGATCCAACATCAACCACAAAATTAGCAGACATAATTTTACGTGGAAACCCTAGGGTAAATCATCGGGATGAAAACCACGGCACCAACACACAATTATGTTTTACTACAAATTAAGAAGGTTATCAAAATACAAGTAAATGACTTATACTCATATACATCATGGACGCCTAACTCCGGTATTCTTAATGTAGCTCCCCGATCGCCTTCCTTGATCCTGTAGTGTTCGTGAGAGCCATTCCCGATCTCTGTATCAACGATGGCTCCGAGTTGCCTTGGCCTGATGTGTGTTTAGTGATGAAAGTTGTGTATGATATGGTTGATGAAAGGATAAAATAAGGGATTAACAAGTATGATCCATGGAGGATATACGTGTAACTTGATAACACCCAAAAATATGCTTCAACTGTGAAGGAGAGGTATAAGGGTCAATGGAAATATAGAGAGGAGGAGACTGAAAACTCACTCAGCAATTTCCCTCAATCTAATGGCTAAACCCTATCTCCCATTAAGCTGTGTTTATATAGGAAAACACACCGGTGCAATAGTGCTTTTTGAGTTTACCGCGAGCGCATGATGACGCTCGAGTGCTCTTCGAGCGCAGTTAAAGATTATAGGCTTTTTCTGACCGTGCCAATGAGAGTTCGACATGGTTTCAACTATGAGCTCAAGCGCTCTATGGGCACATTGCGGTCGCCTCAAAATCTCAACTCTCGGTAAACAGAAATAAGATATTAAACAGAGGCACTCGAGCGCTCTACGGGCGATTTAATATCTCAACTCTCGGTTTAACGAGAAAGGCACAAATAATGTTGGCCACTTGAAGCAGCCCGAGAACTCTTTGAGCACTCATAGGCACTTGAAGGTGCTCGTGTCCTGATCGGCACTCAAAAGTGACGATTTAGACCCATTAATTTACACTGACTTAGTCTCTATTTGTTATCTAATATATGTTTTCGTAGTATTTTTGTGTATAAGATAGGAATTGGTGGAGTAATGCAAAACAACCACAAAACAACTAGTTTAACAACAAAATGATGCAACCGAACGAAGACCAACAAAACTGACACAAACCGACTGGACGCTGAAAGACAACCGTCCGGATGTTTACGTCGAAAGTCTAGACATCCATACCATGATAGTCCAGAAATTTATGATGTCGAACGTCCAGACGCTATATCCAACCGTCCCGATGCTTAATTCGACTGTCCAGACGCTGAACGCTGACCGTCCCGACGCTCCAAAATAGGAAACTAACGTGATCTCCAAGTAATTTCCGTCCGGACGCCGTGCTCCGGACGGGCAATGCTATAATCTTGGATAGACTATGCAGTGTTTGTGATTCGAGATTTTAAGAGTAGAACTTGAGATACGCTATGCTCCAGATAGGGTATGCCTTGTTGAAATTGAAATCTATCCTTCTTGAATATCTATATCAGTCTTCTCACGATAGGATCTAATCTGATTCAAAGCTAGATAAAATAAGAATTATATCGAAACTAGATTATTAAGTGACCGTGGATTCTAACCCTGATGTGGAACCTATCTCATAAATTACTTAAATTACTTTTGTTCATTTACTTTTCATTGCAAACAACCTTTTTCCAAAAATCCAAGATTTACTCTTTTACTTTTAAATTAAATAGTTTAAACATTTTCTTAACAAAATAACTCATTTTCCCTGTGGGATCGACCCTGGACTTACTAATTTCTTCTCAGTTAGTAGTGAATCTTGGTATAATAAAATAAATAGTAGTTAACCCGTGATTATCGACTAAGCGATAAGTCTAACTATCAGCTTTTGGCACCGTTGCCGGGTAAAAGACGCTTATTTTTGTTTTTAAAATTTTTGTTTAAATTATTTGATTTGTTTTCATGTTTACCCGAGTTTTCGAAAATTTTAATTCTCTCCCCAGAAATAGAAAATTCTAATTTCTGGAACCCGTGCCGTCCGGATGCTATCCTTAGCCATCGAGACGCCAACACACACGTGTCATCCGAACGCTCTTCTATTTTTGTCCGGACGCAAAAAAAATCCATATATTTGTTTGTTTGCTGTTTCTTGTTTATTTCAGTACTCTTATTGCATGCTCGGTCACCAATCTTTTCCTTACGACTTAGCACCCTTCGATCCTGAAATAAAAAAAAACCTTTAGAACAAACCTCCATTCGAACCCTTTGCCCCGAACTCCCGCACTATTTCACACACCCACCATGGTCGATGGAAATAACCCTCCGGTCGTTCCGCAGGCCAATCAACGAAATGATCAGACTAACCGGGCCGATCAACAGCTCAAAGCACTGATGGATTACTACATCCCAACAGGTTACGAGTCTACAACCTGCCTAGCACCACCCATTGCTGGGGTCGGTAATTCTGAGATTAGACCTAATATCCTACAATTACTGCCCCTATTCCATGGGCTTATCAATGAGGACCCCTACAAACACATAGACGAATTCCTAGAGATCTTCTCTACCATGAGACTCAACAACTTAACCGAGGAAGCCTTGTATATGAAGTTTTTCCCGTTCTCCCTTCGTGACAAAGCCAAGCACTGGCTTAAGTCCATAGAACCAAACACGATAACCACATGGGCTAAACTTCAGCAAGGGTTCCTCTAGAAATTCTTCCCGATTGGGAAAATGAATCAAATTCATCAAGCTATCACAAGTTTTACCCAGCAAGAGGGAGAACCTTTTTATGAAACATGGGAGTGCCTCAAGGAACTGATAAGGAGTTGTCCCCATTACCAAGTCCCAAAGTGGCAACTAGTGCAGAACTTCTACGAAGGTCTGTTGCACCAACATCGTTAATACGTCGACGCTTCGTGTGGCGGCACATTCATGATGAACAACGAGACAGAGGCATGGGCTCACCTTGATAAATTGAGCGAGAGCTCACAACATCAAGCCTTAGTCTCCCGCACAGACAAGACAATATCACAGAAGACTTGAGGACTTTACAAGGTCACCCAAAGTGTAGGTCGTACGTCCCAAGTAAAGTCTCTCCCCGAGAAACTAGACATACTATTTACCACTGGTCTGCCTGTAGCTTAACCAACACCCTCAAGTGTCCAAGACGTCTGTGCACTGTGCACTAGCCGAGCGCACTATGTCACTGAGTGTCCTGCAGCCAAGCAATTCCCCGACTTCTTTCAAGAGCAAGTCAACACTGCTCAAGGATTTCCACAACCAGGTAACAACCCCTACTCCAACACCTATAACCTTGGCTTGTGGAACCATCCGAACTTCAGTTGGTGGAACCAGCAACTTGGCCAACCACAGACTCAGGCACCAAGGCCTACTTTTAACGCTTTCAACCAACAGGCCTACCATCCCCCATAATAACCACATGCACCAATTCCTCGACCACCTGGATTTTAGGAAATTATGATGAAAACCCTAAAAGATCTGGATGGGAAGACTGAGCTCTTGAGTTCTCACCCTCAATCTATCCCTAAGCAAGAAACACAGGTTAGGCAGATAGCTGCAACTCTTAACCGCCGAGAGGATGGCAAACTGTCGAGTCCACCAGTGGTGAACCCCAAGGACCAGTACATCATCGATAACAACCCCAGCAGTAGTGGGGTATACCATGAGCAAGCAATGGTTGTTATGACCTTGAGGAGTGGGAAAGAGCTCGACACCCGGCCATTACCAGAAGAACCTCAACCGACATCAACCCCGGCCATTGTCGAGGAGTCTCAAGACTCCAACACTATCCAACCCATATCTATACAGCCAATACATACCCCAATAATAGTAGATGAGTCTGACGACTCTGAAACAGCTCAACAAGTACCGACAACTACACCACCACCTAGAGGCCCATTCGAAGAGGCGCTTATGGCTCCCCTGGTCATACCAACGGAACCCAAGGCACCATTCCCATCATGCCTTAAGCCATAAGCACCTCAGCTCAAGAAGGGACCACCCCTAACTAACGTGCTTGAATTATTCAAGCAAGTAAAGATAAACCTACCCCTTCTTGATGATATCCAACAAGTGTCATCCTACACTAAGTTCCTGAAGGACATATGCACTCAGAAGTGTAGAATGCAAACAAGCACCCCCAAGAAAGTGCTTCTAACCGAGCACGTTAGCTCCGTCCTAAGTTATGACATGGTCCCTGAGTTGAATGACCCAGGGATCCTAACTATTTCATGTGTGATCGGCGATCATCAGATCGACCAAGCACTCTTGGACTTGGGAGCTAGCGTGAACCCCCTCCCATACTCTGTATATGAACAGTTTGGTCTTAGAGAGCTGAAACTACCTCCTGTCACTCTCCAGTTGGCAGATCAGTCAGTCAAAGCTCCCCAAGGTGTAATTGAGGATGTACTAGTTAAGGTTGACAAATTCCTATTCCCTACCGACTTTATAATACTAGACACCGAACCAAACACAAACACGTGGAGACAAATACATGTTATTCTTGGGCGCCACATTTTGGCCACGGCTAACGCATGTATCAAATCCCAAACTGGGGTAATGGATGTCTCGTTTGGTAATATGAAGTTAAGACTCAATGTGTTCCATGCCTCTCACCATTCTACACTAGAAGTCGACCACTTTGCAATCGATCAAGTTGATGAAGAAACACAATGAGCTTTTCATGCCATCTTCACTAAGGACCCTCTAGAAGCCTATTTAGTTATTTTGGGGAAGACTATTTAGAGCTTGAACCAACCGTTAATGAAACCAACACCGAGCTGGAAATGACATAATATATAGACACACCCCTATGGGTGTCTCGATTCGAAGAACTACCCCTACTCTCATCCATACCTGCCATGCCATCCCTAGAAGCCCCACCTGCGCTTGAGTTGAAGCCTCTACCTCTACTGAGCTCACTCAAGTACATCTTCTTTGCCCCGATAACACCTTACCAATCATCATTGCCTCGAACTTAACACCCATATAAGAGGAACAATTGGCTACGGTTCTCAAAGCCCACATAAGAGCTATAGGGTGGTCAGTGGCTGACTTAAAGGGGATTGATCCGTCCGTTTGCATGCATCGCATCGATTGTGAGGAGGATGCCAAGACTACTCGTGAAATGCAACGGTGACTAAATCCCAACATGAAGAAGTTGTAAAACAAGAGGTAGTGAAATTGCTAGACGCATGTTTCATCTACCATATCGCAGATAGCAAACGGGTGAGCCCTATGCAGGTCGTACCGAAGAAATCCAGGCTCACCGTAGTATCAAATTCCCTGAACTTTGTCCCCTGATATGGGTTAAAAGATCCCTAATACTCTATCTTTTCATCAATCGAATCCATAATTACAACTGGCAATCGTCCTGTAGGAACAACACTGGCAACACCACCGTCATCTAGCTCAATGACATTATAACGTGTCGAAGGAGTAACCACCTAACCCACCTCGAAAACCTCTTTCACTAGGTTCTTGCTACAGAAGAACCTCTTAGGTGAATTCCATAATCACGGAAGGCAACACCTGCCCCGTTTCTTACGAAACCTAAACAACTCATCAAGGGAACCCCAACTGTACAACGGCCACAACACATCTACAGGGTTAACATACCCTCATGTCTCTTGTCAATTCTCACAATCGACATGCAAGACTGTTACCTAAATAGACATGTTTTTCACACATATACTCCTGGTACAACACATATCCAAAACAGGATACTAACGATAACACAACTTCATCCTAACCACTAAAGGCATCTCACCCTGAAAAGGGGAAAACTCTCAACAAGGCATCTATTCTGAGGGGTCACATGACATCATCCTCATAATTCTATTCGCTATGCTTCCATCTACGTTTCAATGTGCGAAGCGTACCAGCCTCGCTTACCTGGCTTACTTTAGGAAAGACTTTCTAGAGCTCGATCCGAATATTGCTGAAACAAAAGCCGAGATACAAACAGCAGATTACGTAGACATTCCCCCATGGGTGTCTCGCTTCGAAGAATTTCCCCCACTCTTATCCATACCTGTCATACCATGCCTAGAAGCCCCACATGCGCTTGAGTTGAAGCCTCTACCAGGCTCATTCAAGTACATCTTCCTTGGGCCCGATAGCACCTTGTTAATCATCATTGCCTAAGACTTAACACCCACACAAGAAGAGCAATTGACTGTAGTTCTCAAAGCCCACAAAGGAGCTATAGGGTGGTCAGTGACTGACTTAAAGGGGATTGATCCGTCTGTTTGCATGCATCGCATCGATTGTGAGGAGGATGCCAAGCCTACTCGTGAAATGCAACGGTGACTAAATCCCAACATGAAGAAGTTATAAAACAAGAGGTAGTGAAATTGCTAGACGCATGTTTCATCTACCATATCGTAGATAGCAAAGGGGTGAGCCCTATGCAGGTCGTACCGAAGAAATCCAGGCTCACTGTAGTATCAAATGATAAAGGAAAATCCATCCCTACACGAATAACTACTGGTTGGTGAGTCTGTATCAACTATCGTAAGCTAAATTCCATGACAAGGAAAGACAACTTTCCTCTACCCTTCATTGATCAAATCCTGAAACGTTTAGCTGGGGAAAGCTATTGTTGCTTTTTCGATGGCTATTCTGGCTACAACCAAGTACATGTATACCCTGAAGACCAAGAGAAGACGACCATCACCTGCCCTTTTGGCACATTCACCTACAGGTGGATGCCTTTTGGGTTATGCAACGCACCGGTCATCTTCCAAAGGTGCATGATGTCAATCTTCTCTGACAAGGTAGAGAAATTCCTTGAAGTATTCATAGATGATTTCTCCGTGTTTGGTCTTTCATTTGAAGAATGTCTCGCACATCTTACCCTCGTAGTAAAATGCTGTAAAGACACAAACTTGGTACTAGCCAGGAAAAGAGTTACTTCATGGTCCAATAAGGGATTGTGTTGGGGCATGTAGTCTTCAAAATGGGGATAGAAGTCAATAAAGCCAAAGTCGATCTTATATCTAAATTGCCACCACCCACAACCGTACGACAAATCCATTCCTTCTTAAGCTATGATGGTTTTTACAAAAGATTCATCAAAGAATTTTCCAAAATCTCTAAGCCCCTTTGGGACCTTCTCGCTAAGGAGGCCATATTTAACTTTAAGGACAAATGTATGCGTTCCTTCGAATAATTGAGAGATACCCTATCCACAGCACCAATCATGCGATCAACGAATTAGGCGATACCATTTGGGATCATGTGTGATTCCTCTGATTATGCTGTAGGTGTTGTTCTTGGACAAAGAGAGAACAAGGCCCCCCATGCCATTTACTATGGCAGCAAGACTCTAAACGATGCACAGTTAAACTATACCATCACTGAAAAAGAGTTGCTAGTAGTAGTTTTTGTGTTGGATAAGTTCCGGTCATATCTACTGGGGTCTAAGGTCATTGTTTACACCAATCATGCCGTCCTTAGGCACCTCATATCAAAGAAAGATACAAAACCTCGCTTGATTCATTGGATCCTACTTCTTCAAGAGTTTGATCTAAAGATCCGCGACAAGAAAGGAACTGAAAATTCAATAGCCGACCATCTCTCCAGACTCCTAGTCCAGTCCCCCACTGACCACGTACCTGTACGAGACTCATTTCCCAACGAGCAATTATTTTTGATCAGTACTATCCAACCACCCAGGTACGTTGATATAATCAACTATTTGGCAGTGGGACGCTTCCCAACAAACTGGTCAAAACAACAAAAGGATCGATTCTTCTCGCAAGTAAAAAATTACTTCTGGGAGGAACCAGAAATATTAAAATATTGTGTTGACCAAATCATACGATGGTGCGTACCTGAGGATGAAGTAGAGAGCATCCTTCGATTCTGCCATTCCTTCGCTTGTGGTGGACACTTTAGTGGAAAGAAGATCGCTGCCAAAATACTCCAAAGTGGATTCTACTCGCCAACACTCTTTAAAGATGCCCATGATTATTATAAGCGATGCATACGATGTAGTAGATTGGAACTATGACTGCAAAAGACATGATGCTCTTAAACCCGATCCTAATTGTCGAACTCTTTAACATTTGGGGCATCGGCTTTATAGGACCATTTTCGCCATCCTTTGGATGTGAGTATATTCTCATCACAGTCGATTATGTATCCAAATGGGTCATAACCGCGGCAACCAAAGCTAATGACTATAAAGTAGTGGTCATGTTCTTACAAAGTAACATATTTACCCGATTTGTTTTCCCTCGAGCTATCATCAGCGATGGTGATACACATTTCCTGAATAAGTATTTTTCATCCCTTCTTCAATGTTATTCGATACAACACAAAGTAGCCACCCCATACCACCGACAAACAAGTGGCTAAGTCGAGGTTTCGAATAGGGAGATTAAGAATATCCTGATGAAAACCGTTCATCCTGATAGGAAAGATTGGTCCGAAAGGATAGATGACGCCCTTTGGGCATATCGAACTGCATACAAAACTCCTATCGGAATGTCCCTATATCAATTAGTTTTTGGTAAACCCTACCAAATGCCAGTTGAGATAGAACACCGAGCATATTGGGCTATAAAAATGTTTAACTTTGATATGTTCAATGCTGGCACCCATCGTCGATTACAACTCAGTGAACTAGAGGAATTACGAAACAAGGCATACAACAATTCCAGAATCTACAAGGCTCGTATGAAAGCATTCCATGATAAACATATCCATAGAAAGACATTCGAGCTGAATTAAAAAGTTTAGTTGTTTAATGCCAAATTGAGGCTATTCTCTGGTAAACTCCAATCTCGATGGGAAGGCCCATATGTGGTAACTCGTGTCTACCCACATGGTGCCTGCCAGCTGCTTAACCCAAAAATAGGCCATTTCTTCCACATCAATGGACAAAGGCTAAAACCCTACATAGAAGGCATATCAGTTGACCCAACGGCCGAATCAATAGGCCTCACCGATCCAATCCCGCTAGTCGAGTAATCGATTGGCCAAGTTTGGTTGAAGACGTTAAACTTAGCCTTGTCTGATAGGGAACCCAGAGAAATTTCAAAGAGAGAAAGGAATTCCACTAACAAGAATATGGTAATATTTAAGTTGGGAGGAGTAATTGTCCGAAGACGTTAAACTACTCTTTTAACTAAGTTGTCCTCTTCACACGCCGAGGTTAAATGGATCGTGTGCCAAGCTCCGGTCAGCAAGAGCTGTTTCAAGGTAAGAGTCTCTTTACCTTAAGATGAAGAGCTAGGAGACAAGGATTCTATGGATGTTGCCTCAGGGAAAAATGTTACGGACTAGTGGACCACTGTAACACACGTTTCAAAGTGTATTACTGTTCTTGTGGTCGACATATCTCCAAAGTGGTCAAGAGAGGGATGAGTAAGCCCTATGGATGGGTTGAGACTTCTCTCTATGGCTTTGCAAACACATCTAGCTATAATGTCCCGAGTTACCGGCCTAATCAATCCGAAGATCAAATTGAGGATGTACTACAAGGAATCTAACTCTTGGGAATCTGAGTATAAAAGACCCATCTTCTGCTATGTTGGAGTAA
>JAULLG010129391.1:0-12997 GCA_035668355.1 Sarracenia leucophylla
ATATATGATATGACAAATAAAACATAAATGCAGATTTAGGAGAATCATGACAGGAAAATATTGCAAGTAAACATGTATATAATATAAAAACATAGATAACGAAATCAAGGAGTGCATATGGAAAAGCAGATATCATGTTATGGCCTTTTAATTGATAGTCCAACAGATATCAATAATAGCTAATAATAGTTGTGAGATAGAGGACTAGTTCAAAAAGCCTCTCTTTCCTCTTTTGAATCTAAATTTTCTCCTACTTTTTGTCATGGAAAGATAAAAGGGAAGGATAGTGGGACGAGTCATGGTGGAGGAACATTAAGGCGATCAACTTTGATATCTAGGATGAGCGAGTGGACAACATCAAGCGAGGCTTCAAAAGAAGTAATTTGATGTCCAAGGTTGGATTGCCCAGGTACCAACTCACTGCGTAGGGTGGCAATCCGGTAATGCAGACTTTGAGTCTCAAGGACAACCGCGCGATACCGTCGCTCAAGCGCATTCAAGCACTAATCCATGTGAGCAGTTAGACGATTCAGTTGGTCAACCACAAGAGCAATTTTAGGCTCCTCCAAAGTTCTATGGATGACTGTGGTAGAGGAATTCATGGATGGGGTCGAGAGGAATCCATGGGAGAGATGTAAAGAAGTTTAGGGGTAACGACACAAAGGAAGTGGGAAGCGGAAATAAATAGAGGATCACCAGAAGTAGGACGACATCCAACATGGGTGGTTGAGAAGATAGTGGAAAGGAGTTATGATGTGATATCTCTTAAGAAGACAACATAGATTTCTTACATAGTACATGAGGCATGCTCGCCCTTACAAAGGCATTCCCAAGAAGGAGTTAATACTCACAAAGAAGTCTTTTTAGTATGCCAAAAACGTTTTTTTAATCCAAGCAAAAAAAATATTTGAATTAAGAAATGAACATTTGTTTATTAACGAAGGGGATATGAGATAATTTGAAAGCCTTCTTAAGGGACATAGAACTTGAGGAATGAGTATAACAAGACAGATAACTCATATGTCAATATGCTATTTTTTACTGTAGTCACCTTATGTGGGAGTGGTCGCAATACATCCTCCATCGTGAGTGTATGGTGAACCCAGTATATAGGGGCCAGATGCTTGACAAAAAGAGTACAAGGCAGACTTAAAACTATCATTTTGAAATGACGCATCCACTTGAGTTTAGAAGTCAAACCAAGATGTTTAGACCTTAAGACATGTGCACAAGTCTAAAACTTGTTTTCCAAGAGTTACATATGTAGACTTTGGTCATAGTAAAAACCCATATAAGGACATTACTATCCACTGTTGAAATTTGTCAAGTGCAAGACGGGTATAAACAATAAAGATTTTCGTTATTGTAAAGGAAACTACATTAATGACAACATACACCTAATTTAGGTGGTCATTAAAATGCAAAACAAGATGAGGGAAAGCATCTATAGGTACACCACAAACCAAAGTCAATCTAAATTAAGGATTGAATAGTTATAACATAATGATTGAAGATAACAGCAACATGTGTGATACAATCATTTAGCTCCCAATGAGTGTGTGTAAATGGATGGCTAAGTGCGACACCCGACCCAAGGCATAGGCATAAACAAGAATTTCACAGACACGAGGTATGCTAGAGTATATATAATCAGTCCAATAAGTAACATGTCCATATGAGGGTGGTAGTTATCCCATATCCCTTCTAAAAACCAAGGATGCAAGTCCAAAATAGTTAAAATTAATATACATATGTATATGCCACTTCTTACAATCTCACAAGAGGATAAGACGATAACCCCCCAAAAAAAATTATTATACCATTTGAGGAAATATAAGCTACCAAGGAAAGGGCGTAGGGGGAAGAGGAGGTCATTCGGGTGATAATGTAGAAGAACACCTGGTGTGCAGGTCACAATATGTCGCTTAGTCATTAATCGCGTGTGCACAAGTTTATTTTATTTATTTAACAAAGATCTACTACTAACTAGGTAGATAGCAGTGAGTCTAAGGTCGATCCCACATGGAAGAGAGTTATTTTGTTAAAAAAGATGTTTAAATTATTTAATCTAAAAGTAAACGATTAAATCTTGGGTTCGGTAAAATGGTTTTCAAAAATTGAATAAATGAACAATTAAAAAGTAATTTAATTGATTAATGAGTAGGTTCCACCACAGGGTTGGAATCCACCGTCACTTGATAATCTAGTTTCGATATAATTCTTATTTTATCTAGCTTTGAATCAGATTAGATCCTATTGTGACAAGACCGATATGGATATAGAAGAAAAATACATTTCGATTTGAACAAGACATATTCTATCTAGAGCATAGAATATCTCAAGTTCTACTTTCAAAATCCCAAATCCAAATACGGCACCGTCTATCCTGGATTCTAGCACGACCCGTCTGGAGCACGTCCCATCTTATCCATGGCATAGGTTATCTCAAATTTGTGTATTCGAACAGTAAGCACCGTCATATAACACTCATTTAATGTAATCACAAAATACTTAAACGAGAATTAATGTAATTAAAAAATAATATTGTTGTATAACAATCTGATTACAAATCATAAATAAAATATGTAATTAAACTACTCCTATGTTACCAAGATTAGGCTTCATCATCACCTGAGGTGGAGGTAGGAACTTAACCACTCATGGTTGGGCAGAACTCCATCATCAAGTTGATGAAGATCGTCACTGGTAGCCTCTCGGCGAGGCTTGGACCTTCCAGAGGTGACTTGGCCCGGGTGGCCAAAGGATATATGAGAGAGATATAGGAGAATGAATCTGAACTGAATTCAGAATGGTTTGGAATGAGGTCATATGTCCCTATTTATGGTTTGTTCGAAGCTTTAAATTTAGCAACTCTGACACGGGGCATCCGGACGGTCGTGCCTCTACATCCGGACGGGACTTGCGTGGAGGCCACGTCTGTTTCCTATTTCGGAGCATCAGGACGGTCGGGAGTCAGCATTGGGACGTAAATTACATGGGCGCCATCGTAGATAGCGTCGGGACGGTCGGTTATTGGCATCGTGATGGTTTAGGTGTCGGGATGGTTGGCTGATAGCGTCCGGATGGTTTGTGCTGCATTTGTT
Organism: Sarracenia leucophylla; assembly: GCA_035668355.1. Taxonomy (NCBI): domain Eukaryota; kingdom Viridiplantae; phylum Streptophyta; class Magnoliopsida; order Ericales; family Sarraceniaceae; genus Sarracenia; species Sarracenia leucophylla. The sequence continues at coordinate 3,105 of JAULLG010129391.1, forward strand.
GGTCTTCGTTTGGTTATGTCGTATTTGATGTTAAAACGGCTGTTTTGTTGCTGTTTTGCGTCCGTCCTCTAATTCCTGTCTTATAGAAAAAAAACACTACAAAAACACATATTAGATAACATATATGGACTAATTTTGTGTAAATTTACGGGTCTAAATCGTCACTTTTGAGTACCGATCAACACCCAACTTGTGATAGTGCATAAGCAACTTAATGTTAAGAGATAGACACCAACCCTATAGACATTCTAAGAGACTCGAAATGAGAGAAGTCCAGGGGTTTAGTGAAAATGTCGGCTTTTTGATCATGGGTTGGTATGAAGCACAAGGACACTACTCCATCTTCAACAAGATCTCGAATGAAGTGATGACAGATATTGATGTGTTTAGTTCGGGAATGTCAGACGGGATTTTTAGAGATGTTGATGGCACTGGTGTTATCACAAAAGACGGTCATGGTGTCTTGTGTTACTCCATAATCATGTAACATTTGTCTCATCCAGAGTAATTGGGTGCAGCAACTACCAGCTCCAATATACTCGGCTTTGGGAGTAGACAGTGAAACACAGTTTTGCTTCTTACTATGCCAAGCAACCAAGAAATTTCCCAAATAGAAACAACCCCCAGAGGTACTCTTTCGATCATCTACATTGCCAGCCCAGTCGGCGTCTGAATAAGTGACAAGATTGGATGTGGTATCGTGAGGATACCGAAGACCAATGTTAGATGTCACTTTTATGTAGCGAATTATTCGTTCAGCCGTAGAGAGATGCGACACTTTAGGCGATGCTTGAAAATATGCACATATCCCAATACAGATTGAAAGATCAGGACGGCTAGCGGTGAGATACAGAAGACTCCCAATCATGCTACGATAGAGTGTAGGGTCAACATCTACACCACTAGAATCCTTATCAAGTTTAACACTTATACTCATTGGGGTGCGAGTTGGTTTGGATAACTCAGATCTGAACTTCTTGACAATGTCAAGGGAATAGGCTGACTGTGAGACAAAGATCCCATCAGATTTTTGTTGGACATGTAGACCTAGAAAATAACTAAGTTCACCAACGAGACTCGTTTGGATGACATGACTCAATTGAGCGTCGAAAAGATGCGAGAGATCATCGGACGTAGACCCAAAGACAATGTTGTCAACTTAGATCTGAGCAACAAGTAAATTCTTTTCGATTTTCTTGACGAACATAGTCATATCAGCTCCTTCTCGGATGAATCCTAAGTTTAGGAGGTGATCGGTGAGTCGTTTATACCACTCTCGTGGAGCTTGCTTCAGACTGTATAGAGCCTTTCGTAAGCGAAAGACGTGATGAGGGTGATGTGGATCCTCAATGCCACAAGGTTGTTCTACGTATACTTCTTCCTTGACATCACCATTTAGGAAGGCACTTATCACATCCATTTGATATAGCTTGAAGCGGAGACTACAAGCTTGAGCTAGGAGTTGTTAGGATTGTATACTTAAAAGCCATTCTTTTATGTATTTTATTATCATTGATTCCTGGTTTATAAATGAGAAACATTTGAGGGGTATTTGCATTTACTGTTTCATATCTATTGTGTATGATGTGTGGATGCATAGTCTATATATTCTGTCCAGTATTTGACTCGGTGCATGAAGTGCGGAAGATCGGGTCAAAGGTTCTAACAAATATACAAGTATCCTCACAATCACAATGGATCCGGACAATCCGTTGGTATGATTGTAGCACATCATTATAGTAGTCGGTCTTGGCTAGGTGGTTGAAACGGCTTGAATGCCGGTTTGGGAATTTGATGTTCGAGCTCGATGTGTTAGTACACTTGGAGTGTATTGAGCAAGATCATTAGCATGATCAATCCTATACTTACTATATGAATTGATCTACATCCTATATTATCATGTATTGCACATACTCTTAATCTTGACATGATTGATTAATCATGTTCAGGCAATGCGCAGTGCTTTGAGTCACCAATGGCTCAGATTTTAATATTGAGATCAATATGACCGGTGGGTTGGGTACTGTCGTTGTTTGTTTGATGATTGATAATCAGATGACGGAAACCACATCCTATTTAGGTTGAGGAGTTCCCTTTCGTGTGCTTTGCTTATGAGTTTGATTATGCCAAATCTGGCCAGTGGATCGTTTGATCCGGTATACTCAATAAGTTAAGCGGCACGGTTTCAAGGATAAGAGGATTATCTAACCGGGTTGTCAGTAACCTAATTCGATTATGGGGAATCCATATCTTAAATGTGGAGAGACTATCGTGCAATTTATAATTGGAAACTCGAGACACAAATCGAGTGAGGGCCGGGAGTTTAGTTTGAGCATTTAGTGGAATAAGTCCTAGTTCGTATGAGATTGAATCTAACTCGGGGGTTGAGTTAGGGATATCCAGTTTTCTCATATGGTTAGCCTGAGTCCTATACTTCCTCGTGATCCTTCACGTAGCCTATTTATACGCATGGGTTTTTGGTTGGCTTCTGTTATTATTTAATTTAATTCGATCGTCCGATTTTTCGCCGGGACTGTCGAGGTATTAAATTAAATAACCAGGGGCATAATTGGCAAAGTGGCAAGTTGAAGAAATCCCATAGGTGGTCGGCCCTATTGTGTGAGATAGTGAATTAATTTTGTTAAGTGTATATTGTATATTACATATATGGCAAGGATATATACACTTGGAATATTTTTGATATATTGTGATACATTAAAAATAGAGACAAAAATTAATTCTCCCATAGGAAGGGGAATTATCTTATAAAGGTTGTATTTTATTTAATGCAAAATTAGGAAGGTGATATATACATATATCTCCTAATGCATAAAATAAGGGATACAACATTTTAAGGAGAATTAACCTAAAGTTTCTCCCTCTCTCTACACTATTGCCGCAGCCCCCCTCCCTCTCCTCTTGTGATTTTTCTACAAGTTTTGGAGAGTTTCGAAGTGTGTTCGAAGCCTAAGGACTTGATTCAGATCGGTGCCCACACGCCGGATTCAAGACGTGCGTCGGGTCATACGCGAGAATGTCACCTGGTGGTCTTGCATCACAACGTGGAATCTAGTAACTTTGCTACAAGTTTCGAAATGTATATTTCGATCCTAGCTCGAAATAATCTGTTTACCTTTTTCATGAAAAACACGACCAGACGTCTTTTTCGGTCACATCATTGTATTAATTTTTAAAACTCCGTTACGTCGACTCTAACAAGGCTAACTGGACAAGAGAAATCAGGCCAACCCAACAGACCAGACGAACCAGCAACTAAAGGTGTTGTCTCATGCCACCCAACATCGGGGCAGCACAATGGGAGATTAGACCCAATGTGCTCCAAATGTTACCACTCTTTCATAGTTATGACGCTGATGACTCGTATAAGCACATTTACAAGTTCCTCGAAATCTTCTCCACAATGAGACTTAATAATTTCTCTATGAACACACTTCACATTAAGTTGTTCCCTTTTTCCTTAAGGGTAAGGCCAAACATTAGGTAAAATCTCTAAAGCCAAACACGATCACATCTTGGGCCAAACTTTAACAAGAATTCCATAGAAAATTAATTCTGATAAGCAAGAACAACCAAATCCGCCACACCAACAAGATGATGAGACATTTCATGACACACGAGAATGTTTAAAGGACTTCATCTGGAGATGTCCTCATCACCAATTGCCAAAGTGGTAATTGATTCAGAATTTCTACGAGGTTCTGCAACCCTGTAATCGTTGGTATGTGGCCACCACTTGTGGCAGCGTATTTATGTTGAATAATGAGGTCAAGGCCTAGGCCTATCTTGAGAAGTTGAGTAAAAGCTCACAACACCAAGCCTTAGTATCCGCCGTAATATGACCATAGCCACCTCTTTATAGAAATCCTGAGGCATTTACAAGGTTAATCAAAATACTAATCTCATCAACCACGTAGTGACCTTGACTCGAAATTTAGACCAATGATTCTCAAATGGTCTAACTGATACACCCTCTACCCTGTCACCCACCTTGCAAGATGTCTGTGCATTGTGTCCCAGTCTGACACATTATGCCACTAAATGCTCATCTGCTGACTGGCATCCAGTACTTGTTTAAGAATAGGTCATTGCTGCACAAGGGTTCCCTTGACCATATAATGACCCATTCTCCAACACTTACAACCCGAGATGGAGGAATCATTCGAACTTCCCATAGCGACATCCATCTATACAATCAATCGACCAGCACAACCACATAAGCCCATATACTTTCAATCAGTCGACTTGCAAGAATCTCCAGTATCTCCTCGAGTTCCTGGTTTTGAGGAGCCAATCTTAAAAGCATTAAAATATTGGACACAAAGACTCAACTATTGATTTCTCATTCTTAGTTTATTACTAATCTAAAGACCCAAGTCAGGAAAATTAATCGTTGTTGCCCTTAACCATCTTGAGAAGACAACAAGTTGCCTAGTCAACCAGTGACCAACCCTAAAGGGTAATTTGCAGTAATGAGTCAGGCGGGCAGTAGTGGTGTATATTACTAGGTTCTTATGACTCTACGAAACAGATGAGAGCTTAAGACTCATTCGGACAAAACAAACCCATCTTCAGTCTCTAGATATTCAGAGTCATCTAATGACTCCAAGATCACTCCTCATGACACATCATCTGCACCAACAACATATGCTGCTACACTACCCCTTCTACCTACTCCACCCAACTATTCATATATGACTCCACCTACACCTCCATCCAAACTGACAGCTCTATTGTCACCGTATCTTGAAAGACCGTCATCCTTGCTCAAAAAGAGAGCCACAATGTATGACATGTTTGAACTTTTCAAGCAATTCAAAATCGATTTTCCACTTTTAGACACCATCTGGCAGGTCTTGTCCTATACCAATTCCTAAAAATGTCTATGCACCAAAAATTATAGGACAAAGACCGATGTTTCAAGAAAGTCCTCTTAACTGAGCATGCTTTGTTCCATCTTTAGTTAGGATACTATTCCCAAGGTGAAAAACCCAGGGTTGCCTATCATATCATGTGTCATTGGCGATAATTCAATCCACTGTGCACTTCTAGACTTAAGAGCTAGTGTGAATCTCCCTTCGTACTTGGTCTACAATTAGTTCAGTTTAGGTGACCTAAAACTATCACCGGTCACTCTTTAGTTAGTTGACCGATTAGTTAAGATCTCTAGAGGAGTTACAGAAGATATGCTTGTCAAAGTTAACAAGTTTCTCTTCCCAGTTGACTTCATTGTCTTAGACACCAAGTCTGATCCTAACACAAGAAGGCAGACGCCCATCATCCTCGGCTATAGCTAATGCATGCATAAACTGTCGCATTATGGTGATGGATGTTTCTTTAAAAAACATGAAATTATGTCTTAATATATTTCACGCCTCACACCAACCGTCATCGTATGCCGACTATTTTGCAGTCAATGACAAAGAAGAGGTAACCGAACAAGCACTCCCATCGATATTAATCTATGATCCCATATAGGCCTATTTGGTCTATTTTAGAGTTGACATTCTGGAGATAGATTTGTCCACCAATGACTCATCTACCATGATGGAGACAACCACATATCTTGATGCTCTACCTTGAACGTCTAGATTTGAGTCCCTTACTAGACTTACCACCAGAACTTGAGCTAAAACCACATCAGGATTCTCTTAAGTAAATCTTTTTGAGGCCCAATAGCATTCTTCCCATTGTCATAGCCTCTGAATTGACCTCCAAGCAAGAGAGTCAATTGATTAAAGTGCTGAAAGACCATAAAGAAGCCATGGGGTAGACAGTAGTTGAACTCAAAGGCATTGATCCCTTTTTCTGCACTACGAAGATGATACAAAACCAATATGAGAAATGCAATAGAGGTCGAATCCCAACATAAATGAGGTCATGAAAAAGGAGGTTGTTAACTATTGGATATGAGTATTATATAACCAATATCTTCTAGTAAGTGGGTGTGTCGAACTCAGATTGTCTCAAAAATATCTAAGCTTATTATTGTTCTTAATGAGAAGTGAGAGTCGATAACCACATGCACCACCCCTGGATGGCGTGTATGTATTAACTATAGAAAGCTCAATTCCATGATTAGGAAATACCACTTCCTACTATCATTCATTGACCAAATCTTAGAACGTTTAGCGAGATTCATTTTGAAAATATAGCTACGAACCGATAGAATAACCTAGACGGGGTGAATAGGTTAGGAGCTGATAAATTAAAATTTTAATTAGTTTTAATTTTAAATTATCTAACCTAACATGAAAGCAAGTTAAGGTTAATAATTATAACATCAACATAAAGATATAAAAGATGTAAACATCCAACAACCATAAGGAGACACACGATATACGTGGAAACCCTAGGGAAGGTCCCTGGGATGAAAACCACGGCACCGACACACGGTAGAAACTATGCATTATAAGCCAAAAAATTTACAATATAGATAGACTAGGAAACACCCGTAATTCCCGACGGAAAACCTATCTTCTACTCTTGAAAGCTGCCACAGCTACAACTTGACTCCAAAGTCGCGATAGCTCCCACTCCAACGTCCTATGAGTATCACCACACTCAATGCAGACAGAGATCGCGTGTAGCATGCGGTACACAGGAACACGTCCCGATCTCCCTATCAATGAGGGCACCGAGATACCTTAGCCAGGTGTGCATTTCAACAAAGTGCAGGTGGAAGGTGGTGGGAATGATGACAGAATATAATAACCATGATGAACACCTAATATAAGGTCAAGGACATCTATGGTTATCACTCCAAATGTGGTCTAGTTACCAATCCTAAGAAAGGTAAGAACTACGGTACACCGGAGGGTGGTAACATCGGAGACTTCTCTGGAACTACTAGCCGAGAGGCAAGAGTATGAGACTATCACAAGTCACATGATCTCAAGATACTCCACGGCAAGACAACCGATCCTAGGATGGTGAAATTAACATAAGTCTAAAAACCTACGATTGATACTAAGGGATTCCTTAACCTACATGCTATGGATGCAAGAACTAGTAAAAGTAAAAGCATGTAATATCTATGCAAGATACATAACATAAATCCTAAGGAAATCTACAAAATACATGGATGAGAGTACATATCACCATGAAAGGGGGTAGCATTACCTTGGATAATGATGCTTCCTTAGGCATTGATAATGAGATCCAACACCACGGCATGAGGAACTCGTCGAGGTAGCAGCAGCAGCGCCTCCATGAACAGCCAGAAGGCTAGGAGAGAGATTCTCAAAAACCTAACGGTGGGTATGAAGTGTATATAAAGAAAAATAGACTGGCGCTTGAACGATATACAAGCGCGCCGCAGGTGCTATAACGGGGTCGAGTATTGTTCGGGCGCAGTTAAAAGACGATAGGCTTTTTGCTGCGCCAATGAGAATCGTTAGGGTTTTTCCATTGAGCTCTAGCGCTCTTTGGGCGCGCCGCTGGCGCTAGGAAAACCCTACTCTTGGCAACAAGAATATAAGACATTAAGTAGGACCCTCAAGCTCTCTACAGGCTCTCTTTGGGTGCTACAACATCTCAACTCTCATCATGAAAGAATTAAGAGATTTAATTAGGGGTGCTCAAGCTCTTTACGGGCTCCCTTTGGGTGGTTCAATGTCTCAACTCTCGGCTTATCGAGAAATGCATAAATACGTATATACCACTCGACGCCGCTTGAGCATTCTACGAACCCTCGAAGGCGCTGCAAGGAGTTCGAGCTCCTTCGCACGTCAATGCCTAGAATCCATGGTCAGTCATGAATTCACTAAGGCAACACATAAAACACAAACTACCCTATACGATATATGAGGTGAATGCACATAGGTGTGTGTATGTGAGTGTCATATACCTGTGAGGATCGGAGCGGGCTTGCTGAATGTGATTAGGACTGAGAACCTACACACAAACACCTAAAAACCTGAAACCCAAAATAGAAGGTACAGACACAATGATTTTGTGCTCAACCCGAGAATAGCCAATATACTAACAATCTCCTCCTTTGGCATTTCAGGGACAAAACCATATAAACAAAAACGAAGCTTATATAGTGAAGAAGATACAAAGAGAATAAATTACATTTATACTCAAGGTTCTAATCTAAACTACATAGCCTTGTGTAATTAGCATGTACCTTCTTACTGCACATGAAACTCAAAGCCCAAGTAAAGCATATATGTGATACAATAAACATAAATGCATATTAAGAGTTAATCATGCCATGGTAAATTTGCAGGTATTAACATGTATAAATGAAAGACAGATATATAATGTAATAATTTAAATATCATGTCCACGTAGTTAGGCAAAAATTATCTGGATAAACTTTTATAGAAGAAAAGACATCTGACTACAACACCAAAGAAGGATACGACGTATAACAGTTTACATAGGATTTCTAATTGCTCCCCCTAAGCCTAAAATGGGAAATATGTGGACCACTAATACCCCTAAACCCAAAAAAGAAAATATGTGGACCACCAATACTCCCCTCCCCCTATAAAACATATATGAAACTCTTTCTCCCCCTTTTTGTTCTGGAATATCCAAAGATAGGGTAGCAAGAGTTGACAGACGTCGTTAGAATAATCAGGTATTTGAGCCTCCGTTCGGGCCAATATGTCCTCTAATACGCTGATCCATATTTTGAAGCAGATGCTATAAGCCTTCGAGAGAAGTCAAAATACCGGCTAGTTGCTGTTGAAGAAGATTTTGATAGGAAGTCAGATCACTGATCAGTGTATCAATACATGTGATTCTTCCATTTAACAAATTCAGATGGGCCTCCATGGTCAAGGCGACGATCTAGGCGTCCTATATGATCTTCTGTATGTGCATCATAGTAGGTATCGTGGTGATCAGAAGAGGAGGAGCTATTGTATGTTGAGAACATGGCAAAAGGGCTTGACGACAGAGATTCACTCTAGTAGTCCTCTAGCATGGAGATGGGAGGGAAAATGGGTTCCACTCCAGAATACAAAATGGACGGACGATGCCTTTGCGGCGTGGTTTGGGTGAGGTATCTGATCTCACCATCAAGATTTAGGAAGGATGGTTCAAAGAGGGTATCAAAGAGAGGAACAATCGGTTCATTGTCATAGAAGGGAATGGAATAGGCAATGCATATCCGCGTGATCAAGGAGTAGAATGGAATCCCGTCATTCAGAGAATGCGTATTAGCGTATAAGGTGATCGGTCGCCGAATTTGATGGACCAAGTCAAACGACTAGCCTCGGCCAATTACATAGAGTAAAGTAGAACAAGATGGAGAAATAACATAGTCATGCCCAATAGGTGCAATGACGGATGACACAACCTCATTGAGAGCACGATACGCAGCGTAGAGGTGAGACTGGGTTAGGGTAGAGGGAAAATAGTGTGATCCATTGGTTAATTCCCAGTTCACTACGTATTCGGTAGGTCCGAAATTCTTACGACAAGGAAATTGTGGGTTAGAGACCAAGGGAATATTCAGAATATTAGAAATATATACGGTAGAGAGTTTAATTCTTACCCTATGAACGGTTGTCCGAATAGAGTGACCATTGAAGTCAATATCGACTGAATTGGCATAGAATTATCTAATCATCTCAGGATGAACAGGCGTGTGACGAAGACACGCTTGAGACCAACACCGTTGATCGAATTGTTGAGCAATCCCAAGTTTAGCAAATAAGTGAATATCTACATTTCACTCAATCAACAGTGTGTGCCGTTGGAGGATCTGGTAAAGAGATACGGCACAGGTTGTGAACAAAATGTCCTCTTTTTGAAATCTCGTTGGTCGTTTCCATCCCTGAGGAGTGTCCATGGTCATTAAGACAGCAAGGCCAAGAATGGCCATCCAGGGAATGGAGAAGAGCACCATATCTTTGATG
>JAULLG010130483.1:0-12993 GCA_035668355.1 Sarracenia leucophylla
CTACCAAAACCATCAATGTATCAAACCTACATCTATTGTATTCAAAATCAAATGAGTGTTTGGGCCGTCACAAACTTTAAAGATTCAGAGACACAGGTGATTAAGAGAGAGCCTCAAGAGAAGGAGGGGGAGAAGATGAGGACGACCGTGGCCCCCAGCGACTCTAGTGTGCCTTCGGTTCATCATCGGCCGGAGGGGGAGGTAGCAATGAACCAGGTTCCTCCTCACTCAGGTCCATACCTTCACCCTCGCTCAGATCCATAATAATGCCCTTCCCCTTCCGACGTCGCTCAACCTGCTCATGCGACGTCCCTGCATCCTGGGCATTGCCCATGCACTTAATAGTGCCAAAATCCTTGAAGGGCCACCTCTCCTGGGCAATCTCTCGAAAGGCCTCATAGCCCTCGTTCCAGTCTCGTCTGGCCCTCACATGCATCTCCTGCTCAACTCTGGTCTGTACCAGTGCCTCTCAACTGGACTTTTCGGTGGCAAGCTCCCGCTGAAGACACTCCATCTTCGTATAGGCATAGATCACGTTGTAGGGTCAATATCGCCCCATCAAACTGCAACATTCGACGAGCGGCCTGATACCCTACGGTGGTAGCCTACAACAAACGACATTTACTACGGGAACACGAATCAAAATTTGAATCTGATTGATTACATTGATAAACATGAAGATATTCAACTTATCCTGGCTGACACCCGGTAGAAGCGCGACGTGATCTCGCCGGGAGCGAACCCTCCCAGAACGTTCTTATCATGTGCCGTGAGCCCTCGCTCGATGAAACATACACCCATGTTGCCGTCGTCGAACACCGAGGCCTCCCAGAAAAACTTCTCAACTGTCGACGCCTCCTCAGCTACTGATCCACTGGCTTCTCTACCTCTACCTCTTCGTCCACCAACAACCCTCCCACCGCGAACGGCGGCTCTGGAACCATTTTCTACATTGTTCTCATTTAAGCAACGATGCGTATTCCAGCTGGTAGAGGCTCTGTCACCCCCGCACCCTCTTGGCAAGATTGGTGACGCCCTACGTCTCGTCATTTTATTCTCTTCCAACAGCAAGTTTCCACCGGTAGCTTTCGCAATCTAATGTCGAAGGGTGCCAACAATGTGAATGCTAACCGGCTAGTAATATATACACGACCTTTCACTCCAAACGACGTTGCTGGCAGGAATGTCAACTGTCAGATGGCATTTAATGCCTCGACAAACGCAGGTTGATAGTTACGGACACAACAGACGCGTCTCTCCGTACGCTGGTCTCTCCCTATAACAGCGTGCCATGTGCCCCTTTCTACCCACGTTCAACGAGGCAGCAAAAGTTCTCACATTCTCCCCCGAGCACCCGTCAGATCAAGGGCCTATATCACATACACCTATACAGGTAGGATCCACAACAGTTGAGAAGTTATTGTTGTGCACGCCAAACTATAGTCTGGTATTCTTCACGGCATTTGGCCTTTGACCCAACGCCCTCAAGAATATGGAACTACTGATAGGTATATATAAATACCATTGGTTCAGGCCCAGAGAAACCAGCCAGATCTATGTGATTAAGGCTCAACCCGCATGTTTGATCAACACAGTATCTGGAGAACACAGCCACCTTGGGTTTGGCCCTCGTCACCAGATCAGCCCGACTGATCTACCCATAGGCTGATCAGCCTTCTTCGATTGGCCCTCGCCACCGGATCAGCCCAGTGGATCAACCCATAGGCTGATCAGTCTTCTCTGACCGATCGATCAGCCGTATCCATCCCAGCCCCCAGAAGGTCCGCGTCACACGCTAACATGTGGGCGTTCTTATCAACAAAAGTAATGTAATAATCCGACCCTTCACATGTAACGATATTATCCGCTTTGCCCTTATGTTTTTGTTCTTCCTAGGTGGTCACCCATCCCAAAATTGCTCCAGCCTGAGCACGCTTAACCGCGGGATTCTACTAGGGTCCCTACCATATGGGAAAAGGCCTCATTACTTATAGAGGTCCACAATTTTACTTTTATAGCCTAGGAACTCCCTCTCCTATTCCGATGTGGGAAACCAGGATGACACAATCCTCCTCCCTTAGGGCTGCACATCCCGTGTTGTATCCTGCCAGCTCCAGTAGCCAGCCAGTCCACTCCCCGAACCCGCCCACTCGGCAGCCCACCCACATGCCACGCGAGACGCCAAGGCCCCCCACACTCGAAGGTAAGGAGAGTCGGCTCTGATACCATTTGTAATAACCCGACCCTTCACATGCAACGATTTTGTGCGCTTTGGGCAAATCCCTCACAGTTTTGTTCTTGCCAGAGGGTCACCCATCCCAAAATTGCTCCAGCCCGAGTACACTTAACAGCGGGATTCTACTAGGGTCCCTACCACCTGGGAAAAGGCCTCATTACTTATAAGGGTCCATAATTTTTTTTTATAGCCCAGGAACTCCCTTTCCTATTTCGATGTTGGAAACCAAGATATCACACCAACCCCGGCGTTGGGTGGTACTAGGCAGGTTACAGACTCGTAAGCTGTTGGACTATAATATTCCATCAGCGCTTTAAGTTGTTGGTCAGCCTGGTTGGCCTGACCATTTTGTTGGTTGTCATGTAAAATATCTGGAGGGTTATTTCCATCAGCCATGATGGGTGTGTTAAAAGGTACAGGAGATCGGGGGAAGGGTTCGAATGAAGGTTTATACGAAAAATTCTTTCTATTTTAGGATCAAAAGGTGAAAGTGGTAATGCAAAGAATGACGACCAAGCATACAATATAAGTACTAATATAAGCAAGAGACATCAAATCAAATTTTTTTTAAAGTCCGGACGTAAAGGGAAGAGCGTCCGGACGGTTTATATTGGTTAACGTCTAGACGGCTAAGGATAGTGTCCGGACGGCACGGGTTCTAGAATTTAAAATTTTTTATTTTTGGGAAGAAAACTAAAAATTTCAGAAAACTCAGGCTAAAAACAAATCTAATAATTTAAACGAAAATATTTCAAAACAAAATAGGCATCTAATCCCCGACAAAGGGGCCAAAAACCGGTGTTAGCATCGCTTAGTCGTTAATCACGTGTCACTAGTTTATTTTATAAATTATACCAAGATCTACTACTATCTTGGTAGATAGCAGTATGTCCTGGGTCAATCCCATGAGGAAAATAGCTATTTTTCCTTAAGAAACAATATTTTGTTTAAATTATTTAATCTTAAAAGAAAGAGTAAATCTTGGATTTTGAAAAATGATTTTTAGCAATACAAAGTAAATAATCAATTTAAAAGGATTTTAAATTAATTTATGAGGAAAGTTCCACCTGAGGTTAAGAATCCAACGTCACTTATCAATCTAGTTTCGATATAATTCCTATTTTATCTAACTTCGAATCAGATTAAATCCTATCGTGACAAGACCGATATGGATATTCAAGAAAAATAGATTTTAACTTCAACAAGGCATATTCTATCTAAAGCATAAAATATATCAAGTTCGACTTTTAAAATCCCGAATCACAAATATGGCATAGACTATTCAAGATTCTAGCACGGCCCGTCCGGAGTACGGCCCGTCTTATCCATGGCGTAATATATGTCAAATTTGTATAATCGAATAGTAAGCAATATTATACAATACTCATTTTATGCAATCAAAGAAAGCTTAAACGGAAATTAAACTAATTAGAAAATATCTGACAAATGGATTTAATAATATTGTTGCATAACAATCTGATTACAAAATCATAAATAAAATAAAGTACTAATCTACTCTGAAACTACCAAGTTCGGGCTTCATCATCACGCGAGACGGAGGTGGGAACTTAGCCACTCACGGCCGGGCAGAAGTCCGTCGTCAAGTTGATGTCGATCATCATCGACAGCTCCTCGGTGAGGCTTAGACCTTCTAGAGGTGACTTGACCGGGGCCAAAGGATATATGAATGATAGAATTAAGAGAAGATTTAATTTATGAATGAATGAGAATGAAAACATAAGGCCCTATTTATAGTTTTTCTACCGGATCAGATTTAGCAATTGGGCACGGAGCGTCCGAACGTTTTGCATCAGCGACCAGACGAAATTTGTGTGGACTCCAAGGCATAAAGCGTTGAATGGTTAGCTTCCGTGTCTGGACGGTCGGTATTAGCACTGGGACGATTGTCAATTGCGTCAGGACTGTTGGCGTCATGAGCATCTGCACTGGTGTCTGGACATTTGGCATGAGTGTCCGACCGGTTGTCTTTTAGCGTCCAGACATTTAGTGATGTTCTGTTGGTCTTTGTTTGGTTGCAGAATTTTTGTTGTTAAAATGGCTATTTTGTTGCTATTTTGCGTCACTCCGCCAATGCCTATCTTAAACATAAAAATACTATAAAAACAATTATTAGATAACATATCGAGGCTAACTCAGTGTAATTTAACCGGTCTAAATCATCACTTTTGAGTGCCGATCAGTTACCCGGGATGATTTGCATAGATGTCGTGGTTTGCACTTTCTGAACAATATGTTCTCGTGCCTTCTTTTTGTGTTGTGGGTCGTGTAAGGTTAGGTGCGTATGAATAGGAGTGATTTGTGTGATGGAACGCGGATGGGAACATAGTGGGGGAGTGTAAGGATGACGAGATGTGAACCCGTAGAGTAGATGCCTTCTTTGCAGCGGTGTGATTTCCAGTTGTAATTAAGAATTTGCATAATAACGAGATAGGGCGTCAGAGATCTTTTAACCTGTATCAAAAGATAAGGTTCACGGAGGTAGTAACGGTATGGTTGGTGAGATTACGACCTAGTTAGAAGCTTTTCTCTTTGTAAGTGTAGAGGCACATGGTTTTGGAGGTGGACAGGCCAATCAGGTTGGGTTCTCTTTCGTAGTGATGCGGTTGCAATGGGTTGTCCTACAGTAATGCAACTTTCTCTTGGTAGAGTACAACGTTTGGAATTAAGGCAGTGATGTTCAGATCATTGCTCTTCGTTCAGAGCGTGAGAATCTCTTGGTAGGTTCCTTCGGGGAGTAAAGCGTTAGGAGTTCATGATGAACTCAAGTGTTGCTGTGGAATAGTTCTGTGATGTTATTGTTGAGGTCCTTCAAGGATTTGTCTTGGTGCCTTAAGCACGTCTTTAGTAGATCGTGAGCTCGGTGGTAAGTGGTCATGAGATCAGATTGATTTGACAGTCGTCAGTGTGTTTATAGGATGCCCAGTTGGATGTATTATGTTGATTTTGGTTCAGATTGATAGTAGTTGGGTCGCCACCAGCCTCCATTTGGTAGACCCTGGTAAACTACATTTTTGAGATACATTGGTAAGCGGGAAGTTATTTCAGACAACTATTAGTTCTTATTGGGCTATGCTGAGATTGAGGTGTCTATGTATCAGTACATCGTGATGACCTTTTAATGGCTATGGGTAAGGGCCAGTATGATAGCTTGGGTGTGTTCTCTCATAATCCTTAGTGAGAACTAGTTATTCCACCTTCTGGGTGTGAGGATGTGGGTTAGGTTAGTACAGATAACCTTTGGTTAGATTAATAGTCTTGTGTGGACTTATAGTTCATTGGTGGCTATTAGTTCGTGACCTCAAGTGGCATGAGATGTAGTACCCTTGAGGATTAGTTGAGGCGAGTTTTTCTTATGGTTTCCCTTGAAGCGCTCTTCGCATTCTGAACCTTAAGTGATTCTTTAGGAGCTTACCTTGGAAGGTACGGGATGGAAGTGAAATCGCTTGATTATTTGGTGTTGAGGTTCGAGCTATTGTTCCTCCTGATGATGTAGTATGTGTGTTGATGTGGGTGTTTGAAGGTGTTAGTGTAAGTTGAATGCGTTGGTGCTGGTTGAGGTTGGCATTGGTAGGGTCGACTTATGTCCCCTTGGTGTTGACACTGAGTTCGGGAAGAACTTAAGACCCTCTTCTTGTGTTAACACTAGCTTTCTTTTGTGTTGACACTAGTTTTCTATGGTATCGACACCAGCTTCCTTTAGGTGTTGTTTATGTCGACACTAGCTTCCTTCGATGTCGACACTAACCTGTGGTGTCACACTGGTCTTCTTTGTGTCGACACTAGCCTCCTTTGATTTCTATGTATGGTTCTGTTGGGACTGATTTTAATAAGCTTGGTTTGCAAACTTGGTGCAATGAGAAAAATCAGAGCTGGCGTGATTGTTAGAGTCATGTCATGAGGATCTTTTACGTAAGATTGATGCCTTGGCAGGGATTTCTAGGGAGTCCTGGTCAAGTTGGCATTGTAGTGGTACCAGTGAAGTCAGACAGAGTTTTAGGTGATGTGGTTAACGTGATAGCTTAAAAGCATCGGTGCCTCGAGGGCAAACAAACAGTGAGGGGAAGTATTAGGGATGATTTGGTCATTGCTTTTTGTGATCTCATTCTTTGGTTCGTAATACCGCGAGATCGTATGCAGAATGACTTATCGACCACAGTGTCCTTTGTGGAGTTATCGAAAGAGGAATTGAAGCTGTGATCGGATATCAGTATACAAAGAACTCCATTTAGTATGTTTGGTATGGGATCACTTTCATGTTGGTTGTGGGGCTCTTGCTGGGTGTATAGCAGCTATGAGTCATAGTGTGCTTGCGTCGAATTGAATCCTTTGTTTGATTATGACAAGGTCACCTGTAGATTAGAGCTTTGGCCCTAAGTAGGAGAGATGTAGTGATTTCGGGGATGAAATCTCCTAATTGTGAGAGGTTGTAAGGGCTTAAGCCATTTGATTTATGTTATATTTTAAATCAATGAATTTTTCGATAAGTTATTTTGTCCCTGAATCTTTTTTTCAAAAAAAAAATGGTTATTAGTTAATCTATTGATCGGTGAAAATTTAAAAGTTAAAATTGAGGCTTTTGGGAGATAAAAAGCAATTTATTTTTTGATAAATCGAAATAAATTCTTGTTTATTTGATTGGGTATTATATATGTAAGTACATATATATATATATATATATATACATCTTTTATATCATATTCCAAAAAAAGGAACAATAATCTCGCGCAACATAGACGTGCGAGTCACGCGAAAAGAGGAAGCTTCGAGGGAGAGGGAGAGGGAGAGGGAGAGGGATATAATAGAGGAGAAAAATGGAGGGGCCGCTGGCCACCATCACGGCGTCGACCACCGCCGGGGCACCGTTCACCATCGGCGATACCAAGGAGGAAGGAGAAGCAAAAAGAGGCTGAAGGTAATGTTCTGATCCAAATTAATAATAATCTAGTAACGAATATCCAATAACTGAGCCTCATGCCGAATATTTATTTCTTTAAAACTCCAGTTTAAGAAAAATAAGAATATTTCCCATTTTAAGAAATTTTGAGAAAGGTTGGAAAATATTATAACTCTTGAAATTTTTAGAAATTTCGGCAGAGTTTCCTATATTTTTGGACTAAAGGCTACGCCTAATCCTCTCCTGCAAATGGAAAATCAAAAACCCAGAAATGTATATAAGCCCTTCTAGGGCATCAACAACCACAACCTAGGCCCATCCAATGCATCTACGCTATACTAATCAATCAATAACAAAACCGATCCACGGTGCAACTAAACTACGAAATGGGTGGCCAAATGGCTTTTGCAACCCAACAAAAGAAAACATAAAGTACTTACCCGGCGTTACCTCACATGCATGCAACTGTATGATAGATGACCTTATGGCCGTACAGTAATCCAACTAACTAAATAGAAATGTAGATAAATATGCATTTATCCCGCTACAATGGAGGTGACTGAACTAATGATGTAGACGTAATGTAAGGCTTCAAGCTTTCTTGTTATTGTCCTTATCCACAGTCTTTAACAGATTAACCTGAAAAATCTTTAAACAAATGGGCTGAGCCCATTAGCAGGATAATAGACAAAATAAATCATAATATGATATGCAAGGTTGGCATGTGACAAGGACAAGTTTTAATATCAAATGTAACATAATACTTTTTCTTCAAAATAATTATCACATGCCCGTTTTTCAGTAAAAGAAAGTAGCCACATTGCAAGTTCAAAGCTTTGTTATAAAAATAATAGTTCTACACAATTTCCATAAAAAGTGAATCATTTTGAGTTTTTATTCAAAGAATACTTGTGAACTTATGTTCATGGTAGTATTACCCGAACCCGACCAATGCGCGCTTTTACAAACCCGAAGATTTAAAGGCATAGCCAACCTGTCTCTCTCGCCAGCGATGCAACTATTCTACAACCCGAAGGTTGAGGGCAAGGTCGACCCGTCTCCATAAACCAATCCAACTATACCTTTCACAATTCATAAGGTTCATAAAGTGATTTTCCTTGTATTACCGAAATCAATGGTAAACTTGGATTGGTTTAAGGACCCACAACTACCACAATCAAGATCCGTAATCTAATGTGGCAAGTCACAAAACGATGCAACTATTTTACAGACCCGAAGGTCTGAGGGCAAGGCTGACCCGTCTCACAAGTGATGCAACTATTTTACAGACCCGAAGGTCTGTGGGCAAGGCCAACCGGTCTCACAAGCGATACAACTATTTTACAGAACCGAAGGTCTGAGGGCAAGGCCGACCCGTCTCACAAGCGATGTAATTATTTTACAGACCTGAAGGTCTGAGGGCAAGGCCGGCCCATCTCACAAGCGATGCAAATATTTTACAGACCCGAAGGTCTAAGGGCAAGGTCAACCCTTCTCACCAGCGATGCAACTATTTTACAGACCCGAAGGTCTGAGGGCAAGGCCAGCCCGTATCCGTATGTCAATCCAATGGTAGACCACACAGTACTCACATGGATCATAAAAGATTCTTTCATAAATTTATCGAAAACAATAGTGAACTTGGATTGGCAAAAGGACTGCAATTATGATAATCAAGATCAACGTACCGTAGGTATTCATTACTATTAATTTGGATTTACTTGGGTCCCAATTTCACACACATCCAATATCACCGCAATGATATGTATCGTAAAGAAGACGTGCTAAGTCCCATACTTTAGCTCATGAACCTTACGCGTACATAGGCATGCCATCTATCACATAGCCAAGCAACCACGAATGCAATAAAGCACATCATAAGCAAATAAGGAATACACATCGTCTAATGCATCATATACCATAACGACAGATAAGCCTCTAAGGCAACCAAGTGCAACGAGGCACATCTTAATGGGACCAAGAGTCACATACAACTCAGAAACCGCATCTAGGGTATCGCAACAACTCACACATCTAAACAAGTCCAGACTACTAGAACATATTAGGGTTTAAAACCTCTAATCAATACTATCCTCAAATTCAAATTCCAACACACCACTCTTCACAATTTCTATTAACAATTGGGCATAAGCGCTAACTCAATATACGTTACCCCAAATCGAGCTCCAATTCTGTCCATAACCAACAATGATTGCCTCACCACAGGTCTAGCTAATTAGGATAGCCATAGCTAAGCCCAATCCCATGGGATTTAGTAACTAATTTCCTAAGCTCAAACTCGAGGCCTAATAAGGCTCACAATTGGGCACTCAAAAATCAAAACACAAACTAATTGAAAACTTTGATAAAGATACAATTCATATCAACAAAGGGATTTATATGTTCTAGAATCCTACCTCGCAACTGAGACGACATCGAGAAGCGAAGTCCAGTCCATAGCCATCTCGAACCAACCTCGAAAGCACGTCTAACTGGCAAAATCAAATTACCAACTTTGCAATTAATTAATGGGTATAAAATCCGGTTATCTAAAAATTCTCAAATTTAAATCACAAGCTATATTCTACCCCAATATCATAGAATTGGAGTCAATTTCTTGAAATTATCCCCGTATGGCCGAAATCCCCAAATCAGCCCCAAATCAGTTCCGAAAACCCTAATTGTTCCAAAATTGAAATTGATCTCACAACAATGATTCTAGCAAGCTTAGATAACTCTAGCAAGGTCCAATTTCATGGTTCAATACCCAATTGTATGATAAAATCTCAAAACTTCAAATAGGAAAACTCGTCGGGTTCGCGTGGGTTCGGCGGAGCCCTTGAGTCGATCAATCATAAAATATCAACCAAATCTCAAACTAAATTAGTGAAAACATTCACAAAGTCTTACATCTTACCTTGAACGAATAAATCGTAAGAAAACCACTCGAATCGAACCCAAAATCATCGTCTATGGCTCGCATCGCGCGCATTCGGCGCTCCCCTATTCCGCCACTGTTTGCCTCCCTTTTCAAGCCTTGCTAGCGACGACTGGCACTGGAGGTGGTGCGACAGTGGTCGGTGGTGGTCGGCGTCACGGGCGGTGGCCGGAGGCGGCAGTTTCTCCCTTCCATTCTTCTTCTCCGATGCCTTCTATCCCTCTCTCTGTTTTTGTTTCCCTTCCGAAGCTTCTCGCGTTTTCTAGAGAATATTGTTTTTTTTGAATTACTTTATGAAATTTCTATATATACATATACATATATATTACCCAATTAAATCAACAAAATCTTATTATTGTTGGTCGAAATTTAGATTATTATTATTATATATTTTTTTCCCAAGATGAATTATTCCAAAAATTCATCGATTTAAAAATAAAATATTAATAAATAAAAATATAAATTTCGACGAACCAAAATACAATTTTGTTGATTTAATTGGGTAATATATATATATACATATATGTATGTATGTATATATATAGAAATTTTATAAAGTAATTCAAAAAAAAACAATATTCTCGCGAAAACGCGAGAAGCTTCGGAAGGGAAACAAAAACAAAGTGAGGGATAGAAGGCATCGGAGAAGAAGAGTGGAAGGGAGAAGCTGCCGCCTCCAGCCACCGCCCGTGACGCCAACCACCACCGACCACTGTCGCACCACCTCTGGTGCCATTCGTCGCTACCAAGGCTTGAAAAGGGAGGCACACAGTGGCGAAACGGGGGAGCGCCGAACGCGCGCGATGCGAGCCACCGGTGATGATTTTGCGTTCGATTCGAGTGGTTTTCTTGCGATTTCTTTGTTCAAGGTAAGATCCAAGACTTTGTAAACATTTTCACTAATTTAGTTTGAGATTTGGTTGAAATTTTATGATTGATCGACTCAAGGGCTCCGCCGAACCCACGCGAACCCGACAGGTTTTCCAATTTGAATTTTTGAGATTTTATCATATAACTTGGTATTGAACCATGAAATTGGACCTTAATAGGGTTATATAAGCTTGCTAGAATCATTATTGCGAGATCAATTTCAATTTTGGAACAATTAGGGTTTTCGACCCGATTTGGGGCTGATTTGGGGATTTCGGCCATACGGGGATAATTTCATGAAATTGACTCCAATTCTATGATATTGGGGCAAAATATAGATTGTGATTTAAATTTGAGAATTTTTTGATAACCGGATTTTATCCCCTTTAATTAATTGGCAAGTTGGTAATTTGATTTTGCTAGTTGGACGTGCTTTCAAGATTGGTTCGAGACAGCTATCGTCTGGACTTTGCTTCTCGATATCATCTCGGTTTCGAGGTAGGATTCTAGACCTTATAAATCCCTTTGTTGATATGAATTGTATCTTTATCAAAGTTTTGAATTAGTTTGTGTTTTCATTGTTGAGTGCACAATTGTGAGCCTTATTAGGCCTCGAGTTTGAGCTTAAGAAATTAGTTACTAAATCCCAAGGGCTTGGGCATAACTATGGCTATCCTAATTAGCTAGACCCGTGGTGAGGCAATCAATGCTGGTTTTGGATAGAATTAGAGCTCGATTTGGGGTAACGTATATTAAATTAGGGCTTACGCCCAATGTTAATAGAAATTGAGAAGAGTAGTGTGTTGGACTTAGAATTTGAGGATAGTATTGATTAGAGGTTTTAAACCCTAATGAGTTCTAGTAGTCTGGACTTGTTTCGACGTGTGAGTTGTTGCGATACCCTAGATGCGGTTTCTGAGTTGTATGTGAATCTTGGTCCAATTAAGATGTGTAATGACCCGAACTTTTTATTTAATAATTTATTTAAATTAAAAAGATTTTCGGATAACCCGTCTTGTCCCGGATTTTTTTTCGGATAACATATTGTTATTTTTGAGAATTTGGCAAAAATTTTAAAGTTTTCTCTCAAGAGAAAAATAAAACTTTTGTTATACTTTTTTTTTATTATTTTTCTAAAACCCTCTTCAAAAAAAAAAATAAATAATAAAATCAAAACTTTATTTTTTTCTTTTCTTCTCCTCAGCCTTCGGTCGCGACAGAGGGAAAAGGGAGAGAAACGGAGAGAGGAGAGGGAGATCGGGGAAGATGGAGGGCACGCCGGCCACGGCGACCGGCGCCGACCACCGCCGAGCACCACCGCACCACCGTCGCCCCTACCGCCGCCGTCTACCGCCGGAGAAAGAGGGAGAAAAGGGGGCCGGGATACCGAAACAGAGGCGTCGCGACTTCGCCCGCTTCGCCGGTTCGTTTGGGCCTCGAAATGGTTCGATTTTCTTGTTTTTTCTTCGCAAAGGTAGGATTCTAGACCTTTAAAACCTATCTACTGATTTACATTGCATCGTTTTTGAGATTTTGCTAATCAACCGAAACTTGAGGTTCGGTTCTTACCGACGGGACAAAAAAATGAAATTTTGATTTGTTTTGTTTAAATCTTGCAAATTGGCCATTGGGATACACTTTAGAGTACGACAAAAATCATCCTAGCTTGCTAGAAATAGGATTGATTGATCGATTTTGGATTTTGATATATTAGGGTTTCGGTTGAAAATTTTGGGGTAAGATTTGGGGCTTTCGGCTCTAATGTTATTATTCCTCGAAATTGACCTTGTATACGTGTGATTGGTATGTCGATTAGCCTATGTCTCCAATTTGATAAATTTTGAGTACAAGAAATGGATATTTCTTAGCAAATCCACAAGTTGGAAATCGGGTTCAAGGTCCGAACCCTAGAATTTTGAGATTTTGACTTCGATTATGGGGACTAGGTAGGAGGAGCAACCTGTGGTCCAAATTTGAGGATTTTTGAATCAAAAGTGAGTAACTTTTGGCCACGACCTAGTGAGTGGGACTTTG